>PVKE010006365.1:41203-54769 GCA_004027555.1 Craseonycteris thonglongyai | reverse complement strand
GAACTGTGGGAACTCCCCAGTTCAGCACGTGGGTCCTGCCTGGGCCGGAGCCGGGATTCGATCCTCGGTCCTCATGGCCTCAAAGCGAGCGCTCAACCCGCTGAGCCGTCCCGGCTTTCCCCTCATGTATGTTTTTGTATAGACATATACTTCTCTTTCTTTTGAGTATATAATTAGGATTGGAATTGCTAGGTCATATGGCAATGCTCTGTTTAACCCTTTGGGGAACTACCAGACTGTTTTTCCACTGGCTGCATATTTTACATTTCTACCAGCTGTGTATGAGGATTGTGATTTCTCTGCATCCTTGCTAATACTTGCTTTTTTCTCTCTTTTTTTGATAACCATTCTAATAGGTGTGAAGTGGTATCTCATTGTGGTTTTGATTTGCATATGCCTAATAACTATTGATGTCAGCATCTTTTATGTGTTTATTAGACATTTGTACATCTTATTTGCTAAAGTATCTAGATTTTTTGCACATTGTAAAATTAGGTTATTTTTTCTTCTCACTGTTGAGTTGTAAGAGTTATTTGTATGTTCTAGATAGAACTTCCTTATCAGATATATGATTTGCAAATATTTTCTCCCATTCTGGGGGCTGTCTTTTTGTTTTCTTACAATGTCTTTTGAAGACATTTCCAATTTTGATGACAGAATCTTGTAACACTGACTCTTTTAAATGTCATTTGAGTGTTTTTCTGGGACTACTATATTTGACTTTTGAGGCACAATTTGCTTAATTTGTTTACAATTCAAAATAAATGAATAAGTTAAAATCTATTTTAAAAATCATATAATAAAATATTTGTTCCAGCTATAGTCACTCTTCATCTTATTTCATTCACTTAAATATTTAATATTTCATACTTTCAATAAAAAATAAAAGTATAAGCTAGCTACCAGCCCAATTAGCTTTTAGCACTTTGTACCTTTCTCTTTTACCAAGTACTAAAGGAAAGTTTGACTATGATAGCTAAAGAATTAACAGGGCTATTTCTGATTTTTATACATAATTTTTATTCAGAAAAGCCACTTATATTTGATACATGCCACAGATTATCTTTAAGAAAAAGCATGCAGGGAAAGCTGGGATGGCTCAGCAGGTTAAGCGCTCGCTTTGAAGCCCTGAGGACCAAGGATCGAATCCCGGCTCTGGCCCGGGCGGACCCACATGCTGAACTGGGGTGTGCTTTCCGAATGCGGTGAGGCCCCCAGTTCAGTTCAAAAAAAAAGAAAAAAGATAACATTTAAAAAAGAAAAAGCGTGCAATGACTTTTATCATACTCCTTGCTTAATAAATGAGTTACTTGTAACTTTAGCTACACTTTTTAGTTCATTATTTCCATATATTTTTCATTTTGTTTTATAATATAAAATGGAAAAGCCAATTACATTAGATCTGTATTACATTAACCGTGATTGCTTTTAGTTATGTTGCTAGATACTATCTATAATTTTTTTCTCCATGCTTTATAACTTTTTGAAACATATTAACACATATTTGTATTAAAAATAAAGTTGAGGAATAAAAAGAAGCTAGAATCTTTTCACAAAGGAGTCTAGGGGAAGCCGGGATAGCTCAGTGGGTTAAGTGCTCACTTTGCAGCGCCAGGGACTGAGGATCGAATCCCGGCCCCAGCCCCTGCGGATTTGACAAAGCGGATTTGACAAAGCGGATTGATTTTACTAATTAGACTTACATTTTCATAAATTAAATGAATTACAATCTACTTCCAGAGTTTTGACAGAAATATACTAAATCACATTATAAAATAGTATTTTATTAAGAAATATTATATTGGCAAGAGTGCTTTGAAATGATCATTACTTTTATTTTCTCAACACTTTTTGAGAATATTGGGTTAAAAATGGTGCCTCTATGGGAAAGAATAGCAGTCATGTATTAAATCTTGCTAAAACCATTTTCATATATTTTCCAGAAACTGAGGAAGTTAGCTCCACTAACTGTGTAATAAGTTTCTTCAAGTAATAGTTTTATAGTTTTGCTTTTGATAGAATTTTTAAAAGATCAAATTACAATTTATATATTGTTAAAAGTAATTTTTGAGGATAGATTCCTTTGAATTTCTTTTTTCTTATATCTCAGGAGCGCAAAAAAATAAGTGATGCTGCTAAAGTCCCATCCATTTATATATTTAACAAGTTTTCTCACTTTAAAAATAAATAAGCATACAAGTGATGGCATTAAAGAACTCAATTTTTAAAGGACCCACTCATCTTGTAAGGAAATGCATTCCCAAAGTATTTTTACTTTTTGTCAATGTAGAAAAATTTTTATTATACTTATATTGTTTTAATTAATTGTATAAAGCTAATAATTGTCATGATAACCAACAGAAATTTTTTTAACACTTAGAGACTTATAGGAAATAAAAAACAAGTTTATTTTCCTGTAGAGAAATATAATGATATAATCAATGAAAACATATCAAGCACATAGTTAGGTTATTTTAGGATAAAATTCTGCAGGGGGTTAGAAATATGTGTTCTAGGAGAGAAAAGAATAATGTGAAATTCTTAGGTGTTAAAGAAGAATTTAAATATTTTAAAATGGATGACAGTATTTATATTTCATCAAGTGTGGGATACTTAGTCTTCATTGCATAAATTGAAAAGAGGGATGGAACAGTTTTATTTTTAAATGATAGTATTTATAAGCTGTCATAAATTATATCCTTTGCAATTAGGCTTATAAAACTTTTTATAGATCAACTTTAAAACATAAGAGGGAATATGGAATTAAAAAAAAAATGAAGTTAGTGATTGTAAGTCCAAAGCAATGCATGATATTTCACAGATGCTCCGAGCAGAGGCCCAGCTGAAAGCCTATAAATTTCTACTGTGGTCTAATCTGTGCCTTCTTGTTAAACCAAGTCCACCAGCAAAAATAACTATTTGGAAAATATTTGCAGTGTCCAATCATAAGTGGGCAAGATACAGTGTCTAATCATAAGAATGTTTTAGGAAGTGGTGGACACAAAGAGTCCAAGTATAATTTCTGGGCTATCTTATCAAGTGTATGGGGCTGTGGATTTGGTAGTTAGGGTATATTACATTCAGAAAAACAAAAGTCCAGGAGGTTTTTTTTGATAGGTGTATCCAGGGATTCCATCACTAAGGAAGTCTAAAGATAAGGTAACTATATACGTTCCAGTTTGCCTAATAGTCCAGTTAATGTCTACTGTTCTGGCATAATGTCCTGTGATACTGTGATTTGTAATAAATACAAGAATCGGGAAAGCCGGGACGGCTCAGCGGGTTGAGCGCTCGCTTTGAGGCCATGAGGACCGAGGATCGAATCCCGGCTCCGGCCCAGGCAGGACCCACGTGCTGAACTGGGGAGTTCCCACAGTTCGGTTCTCTAACTGTCTCTGTCTCTGTCTCTCTCTCTATCTGCCAAAAAGTAAAATAGAAATAAATATGCACTGAAGACAAAAAGATAATTTCTCTCTATAAATGTGAAAAGATAAAAAAAAAAAAATAAATACAAGAATTGTCCAGAAAGTATCCAGCCATGTAATAAAAAATAGAGGCATTTATGGCTGGGTGTTTTTCTGACCACTCTCTATATATTTGGTCTTTATCCCCACTTTTGGCACAGAGCCCCTAAAAACCTTTAAATTCCCCAAGTGATAAAAGCAATAAATGTATCTTGATATTCAGAACAAATCTCTTTCAACTGTATTGGTGTTTATGTGAATGAGGTGACTTTTGGAAAGCACCTAAGGATGGGAGAGGGTTGCCAGGGAAACCAACCATGTGATTGGAGAGTTGGAACTTTCAGTCTCATGGTGACCCTTGGGAGGGTAATCAGGGCTGGAGGTTGAATGATCGCCAATGGCCAGTGATTCAATCAATCGTGCCTATGTAATGAAGTCTCTATAAACACCCAAAAGGATGTCTTGGGAGAGCATCCAGACTGGTGAACACGTGAATATTCAATGAGAACAGTGTTCTCTGAGAGAGCACGAAAGCTCTGCGCAACCTTCATACCTTGCTCTATCTTTTTTTTTTTTTAACAGAGAGAGAGAGAGAGAGAGAGAGAGAGAGATACAGAGACAGAGAAAGAACTGAGCTGGGGGAACTCCCCAGTTCAGCACATGGGTCCACATAGGCCGGGGCCAGGGTTCGATCCTCGATCCTCGATCCTCAGTCCAGGCGCTGCAAAGTGAGCGCTTAACCCACTGAGCCATCCCACTTCCCCATACACCTTGCTCTAAGTAGCTCTTTCATCTGGCTGTTTCTGAATTATATCCTTTTATAGCAAACTGATGAGCTAGTCAGTAAAATGTTTCTCTGGTTTCTGTGAGCTGCTCCAGCAAATTAATGAAACCTAATGAGGGGGTCATGGAACCTTCAACTGATAGCCAGTTGATTAGAAGCACAGGTGACAACTTAGACTTGCAATTGGCATCTGAAGTGGGTTGGGGGGCAGTCTTATTAAACTGAGTCCTAAACCTGTACGATTTGACACTATCTTCAGGTAGATAATGTTAGGATTGAGTAAAATTGTAGGATACCCAGCTGGTGTCGAAAACCCACACATCATATATGTAATTTATATACTTTAAATGTTTATTCTCAATTTCTGTACTTATGTCATCATGGACAAGTTAATAATAAACAGTTAAAGGATTAACAGTACTCTATAGACCACACTTTGAGTATCACCAATCCAAGAAATCAGAATAAGATCTTTAAGAGGGCGTCTTTATGGTGAGTGTTTAATGAATGATTATTCAAGCAAACAGTGCTAAAGCATTGAGACCAGAATCCTAGATTTAATGTCCATGTAGATGAGGTGTAGCTTCCTGTTATTCCCCAGACACAGATCATATATTTCAGGTGAAAATCCAACTAAGAAGACATGGACTGATGGCAAAAAGACTTCAAGAATACACGCCTCACTAAAGGATGAGCCTAGGACATTCATACTGCTCTGCCTAACCATTTCAGGAACCTCAATTTATATTTTATGTCAATTATAACAAGTACTTCTTAGTTCAATTTTCTTTAATGTGGCCATTTCAGTCAATACAACAGATTTCCAAAATGAAAGGACTGAGTCCCAATTTAAGAAGACATCTGACTAGATGTCCATTAGCTTCCCCCAACAACCCATTAAAATTCTTTAAATGACACAGAGATTACGACTCATAATAACCGAGTATCTAAGGATGATTAAACAGGAAAAGAAAACCTCATAGGTTTATGAAAAAATTCTACAGCATATAAAAAGAAAACTCAGTGCTCAAGTTGCACAAGAATTTTAGACAAGATTTACCAAAGGCAATTTCTGTAAAAAGCATCTAGTTATGTTTGCAATAAAAATTCAAGAAAAGTGGACACTAAAAACAAACAAACAACAACAACAAAAAAACAGTGAGATAAAGGATGAAGCACAAATTGAGATGAGAAAGGGAGATGGCAATCAGATAGGTAAGAATCAAAATAATGTAGATAAGGTAAGGGGTACTGTAAGAAAACGAAAATGCAGAAAATAGTGAAAAGAGATTGTTGTCTTTGTGCCTCCTGCTTTCACTCAGTAATGGTGGGGCCTTTTAAATAAATGCCATTGTACTAAGAGATGACAACATAAAATGGCTACTTGGTGTAGTGAAAATGAACTGGGTTCTGAGGTTAGTCAGGATCCGATTCTGGCTCTGCCCCCGCCCCCCACGTTTTTCAAAATTTATTTTGTTTTTTGAGAGGAAAGAAGAGGGGAGGACTCAGAACAGTCTCTGTGTTGCGCATCATTAGTTGTAACATGGTTTCATTCCACACAGGTGGATGTGGGGCCACACAAGGTGGGAACTGAACTGGGGCCTCCCACGTGGGTGGTGAGAACCTTTGCTGCTGAGCTATCCCAGCAGTTACCAGTTGTGCCACAGTTCAGCATATGGGGTTGCACAGGCCAGGGACCCTGGACCTTGTGATTGCTGCTGAGCTATCCCGGCATCCCCTGGGCCTGCCATTTGCAGACTATATGTAGCAATAGTAGACCTACTTTAATCCTGCTCATCCCACTTCTACATTGATAAAAGTAATTGTACACCTCATAGGTAAGTGTATTTCAAAGATTGAATGATATGATTAAATATCTAACACAGTTTCAGGCCTTAGTTAAGATCTTTAATGAATGTTGATCCCCTTCCCTTTGATTTCCTCTAAGGATGTACCATGCAAATCTTGCCACCACTAGGTTTACTATGACAATTTAGCCATACTACATCAAATAATTTCCTCCAAACCTAACAAGCCATACTATTAACAAAAAATTTTTTTTTAAATATATTTTTATTTATCTATTTTTGACAGAGAGAGAGAGAGAGAGAGAGAGAGAGAGAGAGAGAGAGAGAGAGAGAGAGATAAATACAGAGACAGAGAGAGAACTGAACTGGGGGAGCTCCCAGTTCAGCATATGGTTCCACACGGGCCAGGGCCGGGATTCGATCCTCCTCCCCGGGGCTGCAAAGTGAGCGCTTAACCCACTGAGCCATCCCGGCTTCCCAACAAAATCTTTATTGTTCATTCATAAAATTGGGGATAGTAGTATCTACTTTGATATAATAGATAATAGTATCTACTTTACATAGATACATTCATGAAGATTAAATAGAATAATATGTGAAGCACCTAATACAGTAACTGGCATATGGGAGATAACATAGTAAGCGAGTTTCCAGTCTCCTTCTCTTCAATTGGGTATTTAACCATAGTATCTCCTAGACCAAGTTCAAAAGTTCACCTAGTCTAGAATTGTACCTCAAATTAATCTTTCCACCTTAATCAGATTGTTCTTTTCTGTGTCACATTTAACTTGAAGTCAATTATTTAGTTTATTTAAGTACTGGTAAGGATATACTCTGTATAAACTATTGTATTAGATGTTCAAGGAGAGAAGTGTTAATAGAAGACTGTTCATTGACCTTGAGGTACTTGGTTGAAGTGATAATATATGTGAAAAGGTGGATAGGAATGAAAGGCAGAATAGGACAAACTATACAGAAAGTAACTATGGTAGGAGTTTTGAGATTATAGTGACTGATTTGTGATTATTTTGCATTCAGGAACTAGAGAATTACTGAGTTACAAGATAGCTCTGGTTTTATAGCTGAGAAAATGGTCCAGAGATTTAAGTGTCTAGGAGTACAGCTCTGGAGTAGCAGAGATTTCTTGGCTCCTGGCCCCATGCTGCTGGTATTTTCAAGTATTTAAATCAGTTTTTTTGCTCTTTTTAAGTAGGCAGTTTCGTGTAACTAGTTAAGCACTAAGTTCTGAAGCCAAAATATTTTGGTTTGAGTACTGGCTTTGCCAGTTACTAGCTGTGTGACTTTGGGCAAGTCACTTATCTCTGTGCTTCAGTTCCCTCATTTATAAAATGAGTAGAATAATGGTACTTTATTTAATAGGGATGTTATGAGGATTACATAACTTAATATTTGTAAAGTATTAAAAAATGTGTTTTTTGTCATTATAATTATTGTTAGTCTCTGAGAGACTGGAAGGCAAAAGTCTAGTCTAATGGTTTTTCTTTCTTCATTTAAAAAAAAATTTTTTTATAACCTCCTCCTTCAGATTCTGATCAAAGCATCCAGGTGGGTGCTCAATAAATATGTGTTATCTACCTTAATCCTATTGCATAAAAACAAGTTTTTGTATCTCAAAAGTGAGATTTGGTACTTGTGTAAATCTGGCCCTGTCTGGAAATATGACTATCTAGAAAAGTAAAAACTGAGATAGCAACAGATTCTTGGACTCAGTCAAGATCAACAGATGCAGAGAAAGATGGGAGGTCAGTAAATTTAATTCTAAATGAGTTTGCCCATCTGTTTTAAGATCTAGTCCCAAACTTCCTTAAGACAAAATTTAGCCTTTTAAGGAAAGTGCAGAGAACATGCCTCCCTGGGCTTGCTGTGAGGGACTGTTTTAGCAGGTGCTGTGCTCTACCCTGGAGGTGGCTGCATGAACTTGTGAACTGAGGTGACAACATTGGCTCCCTTATGAAGATGCTGTCTCTCTACATAGAAAGTTTAACTACAATGGCACTACTTGAAACAAAAAGGAGAAAAGGGAGAAGGAAAAGAGGGATTAGGAGAAAAAAGAGGAGGAAGCAGAAGTAGCAGCAACACTGCTGCCATCCCCATCACAGCTCAGTTCAATATTCAGATTAGAGAAAGAAAGCACCATCCTCCCCCCCCCCCCCAGCACCCTTCTTTACTCTTCTCAAACGCCTGCTAAAAAAGTGTGTTACAAATCACAAGCTAGGAGGGCTGTCGCAAAATTAGGAATCGAGGAGTGCGGGTGGAGGTGAGAAAGAATCTATATTCAGGAGTTAAAAAATCAAGGATTTTTTTTTTTTTTTTGGTGGGGGGAGGGTGAGGGGCTGATAGGCAAGGATCTGGCATTTCCTTCATTCAGCATCATCTGTCGGGAAATCCAGGAATGGAGAAGGGTAGCAACCGGCCTTCCAAATCTTCTGCATTTGACAGATGCAAATTACATTGTCCACCTCCACCGTCAGCATTCAGGAGATACTATCAGAGGGAACATCTTGAAGTGAAAAAGAAGTAACAGAAAGTCAGCCTGATGTGAGAGAGGATTAGTGAGGGTCAGGCCCACCCACACATCAGTAAAGGTGGAAAAATTAAGAGTCACCGTCAGCAGAGGAGCCCCAAAGTTAGGGGTTGCAGTCAAGGGGTCAAATCTCCTGGTACCCTAAGGATCTGTCCTGCGCACACTCTTAAGTTTCTCGATTTGAGTCTCGCTTGCAAGATTCCCAGATGAGACTATGTTTTCACAGGCGCCTAGCTCAGAGCTGACCGCTAAGCCGATTCTCAGTAACATCTGGGAGCAAAAGCGGTTTTTGAGGTTGGGAAGCAGAAGGGCACTGGTTTTATTTATGTTAGGGTGTGGCCTCGTACCAACTGCCAGCAAAAATTTCCCGATCGCCTTCTGTTTTCCACCTTCTGCACAAATGACGTCGGTAAGCGCCACAGGACTGGCTAGGGACTGAGGTTTAAGCCGCGTCCTTCAGGTGTCAGCCTCGATCCATCTGGAAACCGCAAACCCCAGAATCCCTTGTGCAGGGAGATCAAGCTGCAAATAAGATGGCTCCAGCAGGGTGGAACACGCAGTACGGTGGAAACCCTAGTCCCTGGCAGTTTCTTTACCGGATGTGTTTAGATAACCGAATCCCCACAAATGCACCACTCCAGTAACCACCTTGGAGGCCGAGGCCACCACCGCCGCCTCGCTGGCTTCTCCAGGGGCATCCTGGGAGTCGTAGTTCGCCCGCTGGGCTGAGCCGAACTACCTTTCCCATGGTGTCCTGCGGGCAGGGCGATATCAACATTTTTCCCCAAAACTTGTCTCCACACTGACATCTACTTTCCCCGATCCCCTGTTCTCCAAAGACCTCGTCCCGTTTGTCGCGACAGAGTGGCGGTCGCAGGAGGGCCCAGGCCCGGGCTCGCTGCCCCTAGAGGCACTTCCGGCGGCGTTTCACTTCCTGGTTGGGTGGCTGGAGCCGGGCGGGAGCGCGCGCGGGGGAGGGGCAGCGGGTCAGTCTCCGCCGGGCGCTCCGGGGATCAGCTGGCGGGCGGGCGGGTGCCGAACGTGGCCCCGACTCTCGCTGCAGCGCCGCCTCCTCTTCGTGTCGCAGGCCGGCCCGGCGGCGTGACAATGTTGCAGGGCTGGTAGCTGGGCGCCGGCCGCCGAGCCATCTCAAGTGGGTGCCGCCGGGATGCTGCCTTGCGGGGCGGCGGAGAGAACGGGAAGAAGGGGGAGGCAGTGCTCGGCTAGGTCGCCACTGCCCAAGGCGGCCCGAATCCCTCCTTTTTCTGAGCCCTGGGCACGGGGTCCTGGGTTTTGGGGCTGGGAAGCGTTTTCAGCCCCAGGGTTTTTCTCGTTAAAAAAATGCATGAAGCTTTTCACCAGGATAATGGCTTTTACTTCTCCTAGGACTCAGCAGTTGCATTTCTAAGTGTGTTACTGATTCATCCTCTCTCTGCCTCTGTCATCACAGGTTTAAACTTACACGAATCGCTCGCTCTCTCGAGGAGGAGGGGACCGCCGCGCGATTGACACGCATATTCCTGTAGGCATCCTCCCTCAGCCCCCACCCCCACGGCCCGGATTCGGGTGGCTCCTCTCCGAGCTGAAATCCGAGAAGAAATCCTTGGATCTCTTGTTTTCTTTTAAAAAAAATCTAGAAGCTGTTGGTATTTTGTTTTACGGCTTCCTATTCGCAAGATGAAGAAGTTTTTCGACTCCCGACGAGAGCAAGGCAGCTCTGGCCTGGGCTCTGGCTCCAGCGGAGGAGGGGGCAGCACCTCCGGCCTGGGCAGTGGCTACATCGGAAGGGTCTTTGGCATTGGGAGACAGCAGGTCACTGTGGACGAGGTGCTGGCGGAAGGTATGGTGGGACTCTTTCAGCGCGCTGTAAATGAAAATCTTGGGCTGATGCAGCAAGATTCTGGTTTCTAGTTAAACGTATGAATGGGTTTTGACCACTTGACCCTCCCGTCCCCTTCCCTTCCGCTGTGAATCATTGTCCTTGAGAAATTTAAAACTGAGACTTGAAAGTGACAGGCTTTATGGCGTGGGGGGAGGTTGCCCAAAATTGTTTAGCTCAGTGGTATTTTATTTTATTTAAAAAACCCCAAAACATTGACAAGCCAAATCTTGTGTGCTTCACTGAATTGAGGAACAGACAACCCTACATGTCAAATGTAGAGTGGTGGGTTTGTCATCCTCCTAAAAACTTAATAAAAAATTCATGTGAGGGATGAAGAGAAGGGTTTCTCCTTTCTCCTACCCAACTTTCTCACTGCCAAGAGCAGGCATTGGAAGGAAGACAGGATTTTCAGAGCATGGGAATGTTTTTCTAAGAGCCAAGGCTCTTGGTGGATTTGACTAGGTTTGTTTCCTGACCCAACTGTAATTAGGTCCCCAGGATGTAGCTAAGATAACAAATTACATGAAATGAATGTGGTTATTTTGAAATCAGTCCAGTAGGCCCCCTCTTCCTCTCGTTTTAGTTTTTTTCCCCCTGAAAGAATTACTTGAGAATGGCATCTTGTTTTTGCTTTTCCTCTGTT
Source organism: Craseonycteris thonglongyai (assembly GCA_004027555.1). Lineage (NCBI taxonomy): Eukaryota > Metazoa > Chordata > Mammalia > Chiroptera > Craseonycteridae > Craseonycteris > Craseonycteris thonglongyai. The sequence goes on along the minus strand of PVKE010006365.1, from coordinate 43,643 downwards.
GGAGAAGGTGTTATTTAGGTCTCCTGTGTGTCTGCTGTATAAATTTCGTATCTATATCTAAATCTAGTATCTTTATTCCCTAGGCTTTCTGGGAACCTTTGCATGTCTCTTTTGGTAACCTTAACCTCGACCTTCATAATTATGCCAGACTCATACTTTTCACAGCCCATTGCCTTCTTGGTGTGCTTTTATTTTTAATAAAAGCAATTTCCTTGGCATGAAGCTATTCAGACTAATTGGATGGGGCCAGCCTGCTGTAGGTTGTGTTATCTGCTAAAGAAGGGATGGGGGAAGGGGGAGGCCTCTATTACTGCAACATGGTGGTGGTAGGGGAACAGTTTATTAGCTGGGGAAGGAGCCTTTTTGCCATCTAAGGTTGAACCTGGACCTGGGAAATAAGTGCCTGTTATGGTGAGTATTGCAGGTAGGTCAGTGGGGAGGAGGAAGAAGCTCTGTTTGGCTCTCAGCTGTCTAAACAGTGGATTCAGCTGGGGTCAGATTTTTAGGGTTAGGGTTGAAACCTCTACTTTAAAAACACTATTTAATAAGGTCTGTCAATGTTCCTGTGAAATTGTTGCTCTTTTCCACTCTCGGTACTGCTCTAGCTGGACTTAATCTGGGGCCTTAGTCACTGTCCCTCTGAATCTTTCCTTGTAGGCTTTGGTGCAGGAGATTCTTCGGTACCTGCTGCCAGATCTGCACTCTTGAGTCTTATCTGTCTCTTTCATCCGTGTGCCAAAACCCTTGACTGCAGTGGGATGGAGACATGGAGGAATGTGTGAGAGAGAAATCAGGAGGAATGATGGGGCACAGAGCTATTTTCTTCTCCCTGAATGGCCTCTGCTGGACCTTATAGCCCAGGAGCATTTTGTTCAGCTAAGATAATCTCTCATTGTAGATGGTGTTACCCTAGGCAGTGCCTGTTCTCAGAGTCTTGAGTGGTGGGGAAGAGAAAATGCAAAGTTGGTCTTTGTTATGCAGGCTGCCCTCCTCTTCCCCAGAATTTATCCCTGAGAACTGCACATCATTATTATATTTTTAAGTGGAATCTAGGCTTGCAGCTCTGCATTCATTTATTAATTTGTACATTCAACAAACAGTTATGGAGTGTCCAGGATTGCCAGGCGCTGGGCTACACTCTGGGGATATGATAGAACTAGAAGCTGGAATTTACAAACTACTTTTGAGAGATGGAAAATAGATTAAATTAGAGTAAAGTGATATGTGCTGTCATGAAGATAAACTTAGGGTGGCCCCCAATTTCAGAGAGCCAAGAATTGCTTTCTGTGGGAAGTGACTAAAGAATGAGTAAGAGTTACCTAGGTCTGGACACATCATGGACAAAGGCTCAATAACAAGAGAGAGTCTCACGTAAGACTCGGTCTGGCAATGTTGCCCTCTTTATTGTTCTTTGACTAGAGTTGAGTTTGAGTTTGTGGTTCTTTGAAGTATGTGGCTATGTAGGATCCAGTATACAAACTACTTATGTAGCAAAAAGTGACAGTTTGTTTTCTTCATTCCCAATTTGGATGCCTTTTATTTATTCCTCTTGCCTCGTAGCTCTGGCTAGGACTTCCAGTACTATGTTGAATAACAGTGGTGAGAATGGGCATCCTTGTCTTTTTCCTGATCTTCAGTTTTTCACCATTAAATATGATAATAGTTGAGGGTTTCAAACACAGACCCTGTTGCCATCACATCCCACTGATCATCCCTTTTTCCCTAATGTGGATATTTTTGTCTATATAGCGAGGAATGGCAGGAACCTCAAGGAGCAGGTGCTGGAGTAAGGCATGAGAATGCTTGGGCTGCTATTGCTCCATCAGCAGCTCGCCTGGTTTCACTAACTAGTCCAGTGGGGGCTTGTTTGGGAGAAGTGAAGAATATCAGTTATGAATTCAGAGGTATATGGCTGAGGTGCAGAGAAGGATATTTTCTCTTTTGCTTCTTCAGCAAAGATGCCACAGTGAGATGCTAGATCATGTCTGATATAATGGGCATGTGATGTTAAGAATCCAGAATGAGCTCAATGGGAAAATTGGAGCAATCCTTAAAGAAGGACTGAAGCTGTGCTTTTGTCATACCTCCTTAGCTATATGAGGTGTTACATATAAGCTTTAAACAATAAATGTTGTTGGATACCTGCTGTGATGAAGAGAGTATTCCAGAACTGCTTAAATTCTGTATAGGGTGGGTCACATGGCCCTTCAGAACACTTTCTCACCTACACTAAAGGAATTCAGATATAGGGCTAATGAGAACTACTAAGTCTCCAAATCAGTAAACTTGGACAGTTTCTCCTACCTACAGTGCAAGTTAGTGAGGCTTAAAAATGTGTGTGAAATATATATATATGTGTATATATATATATATATATATATTACTGATATGACATAATTATAATGTGTTGGTGGTTTCAATGTGATCAATATGATGCATA
>PVKE010006365.1:0-41103 GCA_004027555.1 Craseonycteris thonglongyai | reverse complement strand
GAGACAGAGAGAGAACTGAATTGGGGGCACTCCCCAGTTCAGCATATGGGTCCGCACGGGCCAGGACCGGGACTCGATCCTCCGTCCCCGGCGCTGCAAAGTGAGCGCTCAACCCACTGAGCCATTTCGGCTTCCCCGGGTCTTGCTCTTAACACGTCAAGAACCCAGGCTATTTTGTCTTGCTTACCACTTGGCCCGTTATGTCAGATTTCACCGAAATGCTGGCGACCGGAGATCTGTTTAGGTTGCGATAAGGCTGAATGTTTATATGTAGAATATATTTATTGTGTGAATATTTATTATTTACTGCAATTTGTACAATGTATTATTTTAGAAATGCTTTATATTCAGTCAGTTGTCTGCGATTCTTGTTCCAGTGCAGAAAAAGATTTTTCTTTACCCATGAACTTGAAAATGTCCCCTAAACGGGGAGAAATTATAGCAAAGAAAAACAAAAAAGGAATAACCATTTTAAAATGGAAAGACAAATGGGACATCTTACTTATTTAAAATTTATTAATAGAACGTAAGTTTTTAAATTTTATATTGTCAGTTAACATACAATAAATACCGTGCGTGGCCTGCACGAAAAGTATACTGTCGGTCACCGGTGACTGCCACGGTCCGAATGGAAAGTTCAGTGTCAGTCAACGGTGACTGACATGGCGCTTAATGTGTTAAGGAGCTCATAGATCAACAAATAACCCTTAGATAAGTGTCCAACACTTAGCATTGCCCTTGGTGGATAGTAGGTTGTCAGAAGATGTTAAGAGATGATAAAGAGAAAGGGTTGAGGGTTTGCAGATGAAGTGCGCTTTGAACAGGAATGGCCCAGCAGGTGTTCCAGATGAGGGTTACCCAAGGTCTTCTAAGCAGAGATAATAGTATATGCATTTTCCTTTTCTTTTTTCTTTTATTTTTAATTGTTTTTGACAGAGAGAGAGAGAGAGAGAGAGAGAGAGAGAGAAAGAGAGAGGAGAGAGATACAGAGACAGAGAGAGAACTGAACTGGGGGAGCTCCCCAGTTTAGCACATGGGTCCGCATGGGCGGGGCCGGGGTTCGATCCTCGGTCCTGGCACTGCAAAGTGAGCGCTTAACCCACTGAGCCATCCCAGCTTCCCCAATAGCGTATGCAAAACTATGGAGTGGTGAAACAGTATGAGTTCCAAGAATACTGGCTGGTTTAGTAGTATTTTGGTTAGTACAAGTTTCTCATCCAGAATCAAGGACAGAAGGGCATGGAATGGTAGAAAGAAATTCTTTTACAGTTTGTTCCCTGGCTGTGTTTGCTGCTCATTCTCTTCAGTGGTCCTGGTCCTTTTGAGTAACTATGGAGTAGGTATTCAGTGTGCACTGCTTCTCTCTAGGCCTCACCTAATTGTGGGGCAAGGGTGTGGCTAGAGTCTGGGGAAGGAGAGGTCCTATAGGTTCAAAGAGAAGCAAGAAGTTTGAAGCACAAGTAAGTGGGGCAGTGAGATTACCAGTGTTAAAGGAGTGGTTGGGGAGATAAATGAGGATGTTTGATTAGAGCAGAGGTTATGTTGGAGAGAAAAGAAAAGGAAATAAGATGATGAAAAGCTTTAGTGCCAGGCAGAGAGGTTAGTTATAAGCACCTGAGGTCTTCTCTTGATGCAAACACCAGTTTGATCCCTCCCACTTCAAATGTCTTTGCCTGCTAGGAAGACTGGCTTTTTTAGTGGTAACTGCAGATTTTCAGGGGGTGGTTTGTGAATGGTGTCTTCTTCCTGGCTTTGGGCATGATGACGGTTATAACTTTGCTAAACATAGCCAAATCTAGAATTCAGAAATGAAATCTGGAATAAGCAATTGCATGGTCAGAGCCTTTCCTTTGGTCTTTCTAAGTCATGCTCATTTAATGAGAGAAGAGGCAAGAGAAACAGTTTCACACGGGTTTTGAGTGGGCGGGTATGGGGGAGGCATACACTTATATCTCAACAGCAAAAACTGCTTGTAGAGTATAGAAGAAAAGCTTGGTAAATATCAATAAAGTAAGGGACTAACACTATCTTCTACCTTCATCTTGTACTCTTCAAAGGCTAAGTGCTTTCTGAGCCTTCTGCTTAAGAAATAGGAGTAACTATGATGTTTGCATCTGATGTAGCCAAATAGTAAATAATAATAATAGAAATGGTATTTTCTGTTGAAATACCATCTATCACTTTGAAGTGGCAAAAAGTAGCCTTCAGTCTTCTTTTCTGGAACCATCTTTTGATGCAGTAGAAGGAGCACTGCAGTATAAATTGGGAGATTAAGGTTTGCTGGTTCATTCATTGCCATATTCGGTAACTTACCAGTACTGAGCACTCACTATGTGCTGGGTATCATGCAGTGATAAGACGTGGCTCTGCCTTGAGCTCATGAGTGTAGAACTTGAGGCATATGAGCAAATGGTTCCAAGGATGTGAAAGGGCTAGGGGAACAGACATGAGGAAGCAGTTTTATGGAGCGAGGAGTAATCATAGCAAGCTTAAAGAAAGGAGATATTTGAGGTACCTCTTCAAAAATAAGAAGTTACTACTAAATGGACAAGGTTGAGAAAACATCCTAAGCAGAGAGAATAGCATGGCCAAAGACACGAAAGCAGGAAAGTGCACTGCTCTCTGGGTGCTGTAGGTTTTGAGATAGCAAGCAGTAATCTATTAGTTGTCTAGGGCTGTGGTGTCCAATAAAGTAGTTGTGAGCTACCAGTGGCTTTTTAAATTTAAATTATCTGAAATAAATGAAAAATTTAATTCTTCAGATACAATAGCCACATTAGCCACATTTTATTTGTGTAAATAACCACATGTGGCTAGTGTCTACAGTTTTAATAGCACAGATAGAGAATAATTCATCACAGAAAGTTCTATTGGGCAGTGTTGGTTAAAAAATAGTCTCTAAACTTTTTGGATAGAATAACACTATGTAATCCCTTCATATATGTATACTTGTTTATTTATAAGTTATATTCATGTCCTGCTATCACTAGTTATGCCTGCTAGCTGAAGGCACAGTATATACTTAAAATGAAGTTCATTAATTATGGTAGTGGATGCGGTTTGGTATCTTAAACTCAATAAGATTCTGGTGAACTTCTTGTGATATCTTATTAGATTGTGATTGTTTCTACTTTGTAATCTGACTGATGAAGAATATATAAGTAATAGAAACGAGACTCTGTTATTCTCTTGTTCATGTATGCTTATGTTATCTTTAAGATTTCTTTGCAGGAATCTTTTTATAAGCCCCTTGTATGTTTTATGAGGTTTAATTAATTTAAAACAAATGTAAGTAGTGAATCCACTTTAGCAAGCCCATGAATTGCAGTATATCTCAGCCTGTGCTATGGAGCTTCCACTCTTTCTTAAGGATTCCATCCATCAGATTTGTGTGACTAACATATGGACTCTAGTGTTGTGCCACATATTAAATATTAATACAGATAAATGCTTATATTTTAAGCTGAAAATTAATATAAATATAGAGTCTCATATTCTCTTTCTGTATCCAGATGGATTGCTTTGTACCTCATTTTAGAGATCACTGGTCTACAGCAGTAGTTCTCAACCAGGGGTGATTATCACCAGGTGACATTTACAATGTCTGGATACAGTTTTTGATTGTCACAAGGAGTGGGGGTAATGTTGACATCTAGTGGGTATAGGCCAAGGATACTGCTACGTTGTCTTTGTGCACACAACAATCTCTTGCTCCCGCCCCAACAAAAAATGATCCAGCCCAAAATATCAGAAGTGCCAAAGTGGCACAATATGGTGGGTTGACCAATGTGGGGAGAGAGAAAAAGAAATTAGTGATGTCTCAGAAGACTTTTTTTTTTTTTTAAAGATTTATTCATTGTTTTGGACAGAGAGAGAGAGAGATACAGTCAGAGACAGAGAGAAGGGGGAGGGCCCAGGACAGTCTCCATAGTTGCACATCATTGGCTCTTCCACATAGTTTCATTCCACAGGTGGGTGGGACTGCACAGGGCAGGAACTGGGCCGGGGTCTTGCCCTGGTGAGAACTGAACTGGGGGCACTCCCCAGTTCAGCATATGGGTCCACATGAGCCAGGGCCGGGATTTGATCCTCGGTCCTCGGGGCTTCAAAGTGAGCGCCTAACCCACTGAGCCATCCCGGCTTCCCCTCAGAAGACTTTTAATTTGCTGTGTGACTTCAGGCAAATCAATTTTTTTAAAGATTTATTTTATTGTTTTTGACAGAGACAGAGAGACAGAGAGAAGAGGGAGGGCCCAGAGCAGTCTCCATAGCTGTTCATCATCAGTTTTTGACATGGTTTCCTTCCACACAGGTGGGTGGGGGCTGCTCAGGGTGGGAACTGAGCCGGGGGCCTCCTGCATGGGAAGCACGCCCCCACAAGGTGGGGGCTGAACTGGGGGCCTCCCACATGAGAAGCTTGCCCTGGTGAGAACTGAACTGGGGCCACACCCTAGTTCTGCATTTGGGTCCACACAGGCCCTGGCCAGGATTTGATCCTCAGACCCTGGGGTTGCAAAGCGAGCACTTAACCCCCTGAGCCATCTTGGCTTTCTCCCAAATCAATTTTTAAATTCATTTTCTTAGAGTCAGTGAGCCGGTCATCTTTCTTAATGTATTGTAGTTAAAAATCTTTATATCATTTTCTGTATAAAATAGCTACTTCCAGAAGTAAACCAATAAACCAGAGGAGGTAAAATTGCATGTCTTTGTCTTTGCAGGATCTGGCCAAGGGGAGTTATAACAGTACCTGCCACTGACTGATATAGAGTATTAAAAAAAAATTCTCCCCATATTCCCATATCTGAGCAAACTCAAAATGTTGTGGAAGCATTTTCCTACTTGAGTTGCTCATAGAGGGGGTTCAGTTGTTAAGGGTTATTAAAGATCAGATTGTTATGAGAGAAGACACTGATAGTCCTCTGAACCAGGAACAATTTTCAGGAAGAGTCTAATACTTGCAGGTAGGGTCTTAGGTTCAAGTTCTTTCACTTCTATTAGTATGGCTTTGGAAAGTCATTTAACAAATATGAACCATTTCTTCCTCATTTGTAATAAATGTCCTTTCTACCTTGGTAGGAATGTTGTGATCATAAAATAAGAGGATATAGGTATAATTTAGAGTGCGTAAGAGACAGCTTGTCCTGCTAGCCAGGAGTTACAAGGTTTATTGAGTATCTAGGATATTCTCAGCTTAGTCTGAGATATCAAGGCAAATAGAGAAGTATAGAAGACTTGGTTTCTGTTCTAGTTGACATGATGTGACCAACACAATAAAAAAGTTCACCCTACATGATAATAGGTATTGAAATGCTGGGGTGTGTGGTGTAGTCTCAAATTGTGGAGGGGTTGACGGGAAGGAGATCAGTGAGGACTAAAATGGTTAGGAAAGATTTCATGAAGATGGATTCTTCTTAACAATCTTAAGACTCTTAGAGTCTTTTCTCTGGAACCCCTTCTTCGAGGCACCTTGTTTGGGGAACATACCTAGTTCAGCATATTTGCATATATTATATACTTAGTAAAGTTGAAGTAAGTATTGCAACATCTTTGGTCTCTTTTGAGGAACAAACTTGCCTACATGAATAAATTGTATGCCCTGTGTTTATACCCAAAGCAAAAAATGTTTTTATTATATATGATTTTGAATTACTCAGGAATAATAAATATTAGCACATTAAGGCAACACTGGCTTTAGCATTTTGTGCCTACTTTCTCCCTCCATTGTTTTCTTTATTATTATTAGTTTGTTACCTTTATTATTATATGTACTTTAAAAAACCTCAGTTCAATTATCTGTAACAGATAATTGTTAGGAAAGAGGAGTCCTTATGAGTGAGACTTCTACCTTGGCAAAGGGTGAGTTCCTCACATTCGAACAAAGCTGAAAGGCTAAATAAAAATCTGGAGTTTCATTTGAGGTCTACTATGAGTGAATCAGCTTCAGCTGGTCACTTTTCTCCTTGGGCTTTGAGTTAACCTTGGCAGACAATGGATGGCAATGCCAATTAAAGCCTTGTTATTTATGACTTCTAAAGAGCTGAGAGATTATTGGATGGAAGAGTTTATGGCATCTCTATATTATGATAATAGAAGGCCAAGCATAGCGTTTGTTTTAGATTATCATTTATAATTATAATGATCTTAAATAAAGATGTCTTTCATCTAGGATTTGAGTCTTGGAGAAAGCACCGTAATGCCATGCAATTTGTTTGTTGCCTGTTTTTAAGGACACTTATAATTATTGTGCTGGGACTTTTAGAATGAGAGAAAGATTATTGTCCTTCTGGTCCTAAGCATGAATTTGAGAACAAAATGGAGACTTTATTACCTTTGGGGACTGGAAGAAAGAAGAAAACTCAGGCCTCATCAGTTGGGCCCTTCCTGGAGGATTGGGGTTGGAACTGCATTTATAGAGGTGTCAGGACTCCTGCTAGTACTCTTTTTTTTAAATTTAATTTAATTTCTTAAGATTTATTTTTATTGTTTTTGACAGAGAGAGAGAGAGAGAGAGAGAGAGAGAGAGAGATACAGAGACAGAGAGAAGGGGGAGGTTCCAGAATAGTCTCCATAGTTGCACATCGTTAGCTTTTCCACAGTTTCATTCCACAGGTGGGCACGGGGCTGCACAGGGTAGGAACTGGGCTGGGGTCTCACCCCGGTGAGAACCAAACTGGGGGCACTCCCCAGTTCAGGATATGGGTCTGCACAGGCCGAGCCGGTTTTTGATCCTTGGTCCCTGGGGCTGCAAAGTGAGCATTTAACCTGCAGAGCCATCCTGGCTTCCCCTTCTGCTTGTACTCTTGACTCACCATTTTCCCTGGCTAAAGAATCTTGTTGGTTCAGCAAGTGCTGATTATCTTACAGGTTTTGTTAGATTTGTTTAATTTCCCTTGGGGGTAGCCTACCCTGTTCCTCAGACCTTTGTCCTCTATTTTTGGAAGCCTGGGAATCTTGGTGTTGGTGGGGTGGCAGTGTTGGAAGAAATAATTACATCTGGCCTTTTGGATATGCAAAAAAATCTTGGGTTGGCCAGAAGGTGTAACTCGGTAGTGATTGGGGAAAACCTAATATTCAGTGCTGTCTTCCCTTGTCCCCTGAAATAGAGCATTATGATGTTCTCCTTAGAAGACTTTCAGGGTTAGCACCATGTGTGGTGGTTTGAAAGCATTGATTGGAGGTAGGCAGCCCTTGGCTTGAATCCTGGACCTGTCCCTGTGATGTTGGGCAACTTACTAACATTCAGGCTTCTCATTTATAAAATGTGGATGATACCATAGGTGGTTGTAAGAATTAGGTGAAATTATGTAAAGTGATTAACTTAGCATAGTGTCTAGCATATAGTTAGTAGTCTGTAAATGGTAACTTAATATTTGGGTACAGAATTTTGTTATCTGGCAGTATTGTTTTGCTGTGTGTGTAGAAACTGGTGGAGTTAGTTTTGGCAATCATTCAGAGATAGATGTATAGCTATAGATAATACATCAGAGTATCTGCAAACTCCAGGATGAGGAATAAGGAGAAGAGAGAGAATCTCAGATAGATGTTGTGGTTTGATTATTTATTTATTTATTTATTCCTGCTTGAAGCCACCTGTGTGTTAGGGAAATTTCCCCAACCTGTCAAGTTGTTATTAGTATGGTGGGCTTCTCTGACCTTGAGGAGCTCCTGACTCCAGCTGCCCGTCCAGCTTCAAAGTCTTGTTCTCCAACACAGTTCTTTGGCTTCATTCAGGCGTATGCCCTCCTTACCTCCCATGTACCACAAATTTAGTTCTTTGCAAGGCTTTACTCATAGTGTTTCCTGCACCTGGGATACCCTCCCTTTCCCTACTCACCTATCTTAATCCCATCTAAACTTTGTCCTACCTAACCTCAGTACTCAGCATACCTGCCCAAGTGATCATCTATCCTCCTGTCCTCTGGATGCCTATTGTTCTTACTGGCTATGTTGACTGTTTGGACCTATAATCTCAAAGTTTTATTTTGATACTTATCTGTTTCATTTATATCTCCTTTCAGGGGTTGTTAGATAATTAGTCCTCAGGGAGCAGGGTGTAAACCTTAGATTTATTTTGTATCCACTTCAGTATCTTAAATTTGAACAATGCAACAGTGAATACAAGAGTAAATTAGCTGGGAAAGCTGGGATGGCTCAGTGGGTTAAGCGCTCACTTTGAAGCCCCGGGGACCCAGGACTGAAGCCTGGCCCCGGCCCATGTGGACCCACATACTGAACTGGGGTATGCTTCCCATGCAGGAGGCCCCCAGTTCGGTTCTTGCCTCCTCCCCACCCCCCAATTTGGCCCTTGGCTCAAGGGGGCGTGCCTCCCATGTGGGAGGGCCCCCAGCCCAGTTCCCGCCCTGCATGGCCCCTGCTGTACACAATCAAAGTGCCCTTCAGTAGATGACTGGATAAAGAAGTTGTGGTACATTTACACAATGGAATACCACTCAGCAATAAGAAAAGAGGAAGTACAACAATTTGTGACAACATGGATGAACCTTGAAAACATCTTATTAAGCAAAATAAGTCAAACTGAAAGAATCAAGAAACATATGACCTCACTCATAGGTGGAATATGAAATTAACAAAGAAACAAAAACTCATGGACATACCGGTAGTGGTTTGTTGGTTGCCTGGGGGTGGGGAGGTGAGGGGAAAGGGCTGGGGTGGGGTCATGAGGAGGGAGCATTAAATGTAATAAAAAAAAAAAAAAAGTAAAATTCAAAGCAAACTAGAATACCTTCCAGAAAACCATATAAATCTGTATTGATTGGATTCACTTATGAGTACCTAATACTATCCAATTCAAAAGTGGAGATGTAAGGAATAAGTACGGTATCTTTCTATTTTTTTATTTAAGATTTATTTTATTGTTTTTGACAGGGACAGACAGAGAGAGAAAGAAAGAGAGAGAAGGGGGAGGGCCCAGAGCAGTCTCCATACTTGTATGTCATCAGTTTTTGACGTGGTTTCGTTCCACACAGGTGGGTCAGGGGCGGCAGGGCGGGAACTGGGCTGGGGGCCTCCTGCATGAGAGCATGCCCCAGGTCAGCATATGGGTCCACACAGGCCAGGGCTGGGATTCAATCCTCAGTCCCCAGGGCTGCAAAGCTAGCGTTTAACCCACTGAGTCATCCCGGCTTCCCCAAGTATCTTACCTATATGAAAGAACTCTAAAATTACTTAAATAGTGTACTGTGAAGATGGACCAGATTACACGTACCATATTTTCCGGCGTATAAGATGACCGGGCGTATAAGACGACCCCCTAATTTTACAGTTAAAACATAGGTTTAGGCCTATATTCGCTGTATAAGACTACAGCCTCGAAAGTGGGGGGTAGTCTTATACAGCGAATATAGGCCTAAACCTATGTTTTAACTGTAAAATTAAGGGGTCGTCTTATACGCCCGGTCGTCTTATACGCCGGAAAATACAGTAGGTCAAGTGTCAGAAACTCAGATATTTTCTAGATTGTGGTAGTTGTTGGCCCATAGTTTTAGGACAGCGATTCTCAACCTAATGAGCATGAAGGCAGGGGACAGATAGGAGGGGTACATATAATTTGAAAATGCACAAGACTGACCTGATGTTCAACCAGGAAAGGAGGGAACCTCAAAAAGGATGGGGAGTGGTATACCCTCTTAAGAGTCAGATAGCATAGACTTAAGGGGTGGGTGGTAAAAGCACATGAAATTTTTATATTTATCAAGGAGGATATGGTTTTTAAAAGGTTGATAAATATGACATAGGTAGCTTAGTTATAAACTTAGTCTAGAGAGGTGGTGTCTAAAATTGATCACTTGTCTATAGCTCTTAGACTATACAGGCAACTGTTTCTCCCTGTTTCTGCTACTTTCAGAAAGGAGAAGTGAAAAGAGGGATCATCAATAAATTGTGCCTGGTGGTTTGCCCTGTGAACTCCATGACCTTGTTGAAAGTCAGCTGTCAGGGAAGCCGGGATGGCTAAGCTGGTTAAGCACTTGCTTTGCAGCCCCAGGGTCCAAGGATTGAGTTCTGGCCCGGGCCTGTGTGCACCCATATCCTGAACTGGGTGTACTTCCCATGGGCAAGGCCCCCAGTTCAGTTCTCACCAGGGTGAGCTTCCCATGTGTGGGAGGCCCCTGGCTGGGTTCCCACCCTATGTGGCCCCTTCCCACCTATGTGGAATGAAACCATGTTGAAAACTGGTGATGTACAACTATGGAGACTGCTCTGGGCTCTCTCTCTGTCTCTCTCTTTCTCTCTCTCTCTGTCTCTGCCTCTCTCTCTCAAAAACACTAAAATAAAACTTAAAAAAAAGAAGAAAAAAGAAAAGTCAGCTCTCACTGGCTCTTTGACCAATGGTGATTTCACTTGAAGAGCGTTAAATTATCTATCATTTAGATAATATAGGGGGAAGCCGGGATGGCTCAGTGGGTTAAGCGCTCACTTTGCAGTGCCAGGGACCAGGGATAATAGAATCCCGGCCCCGGCCCGTGCGGACCCATGTGCTGAACTGGGAGCTCCCCCAGTTCAGTTCTCTGTCTGTCTCTGTATCTCTCTCTCTCTCTGTCAAAAAAAATAAAATAAAATAAAAATATATTATTAGATAATATAGACTTTCCAAGAAGATGAAGTATTTCTTTCTCTTTTAAAAATCATAGTTTTAGAATACTAATATGTTATATTAATAGCAAAGTAAGCTGAGTGGCTGTCTACTTAGCAATTTTGGAGTGATTTTAAGGTGATATGATGGAATAATGTCCTAGTCTATATATTCAATTCTAGTTCTAAGGTCAGCTCCTAGAATGTGAACAAACAACTATATGAGGTAAGGGAAGTAGGTTGTCACTTCTTCCACGAACCTTCTCAGTGATCTTGGATATATCACTTCCCTTCTTTGAGCATGTCTCTTCTTAAATACTGAGGTTACTGGGTGATCCTGAAGATCTCTTCTAACTCAGGCATGGTTTTTAAGTTGTATAGTTTATGTTGAGCCATTTGGGAGGGAGAGTGGGGTGGGGTTGATCAGATTGAAGAGTTAGACTTGTGTAGCTGAAAGGCAGCTCTCCCAACATTTCTGAGATGGATTGTTAACCTGGGCTTATGTATGAACCATACTGGGAGGTATCTTTATTAATGGAGATGAAAGAGTCCATTCCTTTTCTACTCACTTTCTTCCATATCTTTCCCTTAAAGTAGAAAAATTGCTGTTAATAATTAGATGTTGGAGGTGAGAGGAAGCTAGGATGAATCTTGGGCCTCTGGCTTCAGTGACTGTGTAGAGAATGGTATGAGGGAAAAGACTGTGTATGAGGGAAAGAGAATGACTTTAGTTTGGGCCTTTTTAGCATGAAACATCAATGGAAATCTAGTATGGATACAGGACACTGTTGGATAAGACTGGCCTGAATTTTAGAGAAAAGTTTGGTGGGAGTTGTCTTATAACTGCATGATATTAATTAACAGTGTAATGAAATGAGATCTTACAAAGAGACTCTGGAAGAAAAGAAGTGGGCTGTGGGTAGATTCCTTGGGGTATCAGTGGATAAGGGGCAGATAGAGGTAGAGAAAGAGGAACATTCTTGGAATAAAATCCAGACTCCTCACTCTGACCTGCGAACCCCTACAAGAGTTTTATCTCTCTTCACCTCAACCAGTGTGCTTTTTAGCCACAGCGATTTCTCTTTATCTTTTTTGAGTACCTAATGTCGTTTTCTCGTGTCCTAAGCTGCTTGGATGGACTTTGCCTGGAATGTTCTTCCTCCTCCTCTTTTCATGGCTGGCTGCTTCTTGTCATTCAGATCTTACTCAAATCTTACTTCAGAAAGGCCTTCCTTGACCATCCAATCTAAGGAACTCATCATGTTTTATTAAGGCCAGGTTGCATGTGTCAACTGATTTTCTTGCGTATTGTTTATCTCCCCTTCGCTAGAATTTCACCTCCATGAAAGGCCGAGATTTTGTTTATTGCTATATCCCCATTGCCTAGTGTAGTGCCTAGCATATCTGAGGAGCTCAGTGAAAACCACTTGAATGAATGACAAGTCTATGAAGGAGGCAGAAGGAATAATCAGAGATACAGACAAAGAATCAGGAGAGATTAAGTGATAAAAATGAACACTAAGTAGATTTAAAAGAAGGAGGGTGTGGATACTTCAGAGTGTTAAAAATCAGAAAGGGTTATTGGATTTGAAAATATAGAGATCATTCCTGAGCTTTGTTAATGGAGTGGAGTCCAGTGAAATGAATTAATGGGAAGTAAGGTGACTTCTGAGTCAGGGAGAAATTTATTGCTATTTTTAATGGTGGAAGAGTCTGGAGTACATTAAGCAGAAAGGAAGAGGTTGGAAATATATTAGTGGGGGGGATTCTTGATGGAATAGGGCTGAGGAGGTGATGGCAGATCATGGATGGAATCATGAACTTGAGTAGAGGGTGTGAATTCGGACAAGATTGAAAGGGCACTTTATTCACTGACCTGGAAGAAAGGAGGCAGAATGGGTACAGAGAAGAAGAAATTGATGAGGTTTGGCAAGTTGGAGTTCTTACTTCGTGACTTCTGTTGAATGTGGCTGTCTAGAAGTTGAATTGGGGGTTTAAAGAGAGTAGGAAAGGATGTGGAGGAGTTCCTTAGGTTTATGGAAAGACCGACAAAAGATAAGAATATTTGGTCATATGGTGGGCCCATTTAAGAGGACTCATCGTGGAAAGGTAGGTTTTCCTGACCCTTGAGGGTTTATCAGTTTTGAAAAATTTGCTATTTAGGATAGTACTTTTTCTGAAATACATGACATATTTCCTGTCTTCTAGATAATATGCCACAGAGGCAGCATAATATAAGGGCAAAGTAGTCCTGATCTGAACCTGTCTGATGACTACCATGCCTTGTCCTCTGGACACATTGCTTTCCAACTCTGTCCATTGAGTTCCTTGTCTGTAAAATGAGGACTAGATCAGTGGGTTTGAACCTTCAGTCCATGGCCCAAGTCCAGTCTGTCAGAAATTTTCTGCTGGTCCATGAAAAAGTTACACTGAAGTAAATTTACTGTATTTTTCTGTGAATAAGACATTATTTTTGTCGAAAATTGTTAGACCAAAAGTTGGGGATCGTCTTATACACAGGAGTAACTGTGTATTGATTTCTTAATGTTGTGTTAGAAGAGTGGGGTCCTC
Organism: Craseonycteris thonglongyai; assembly: GCA_004027555.1. Taxonomy (NCBI): domain Eukaryota; kingdom Metazoa; phylum Chordata; class Mammalia; order Chiroptera; family Craseonycteridae; genus Craseonycteris; species Craseonycteris thonglongyai. The sequence continues at coordinate 27,942 of PVKE010006365.1, read as the reverse complement.
TTATAAATGGGGGTGTCTTATACACAGAAAAATATGGTATTCTTTTATATTAATAAATACATCTTGAGAATATGAAATATTTCACAGACTGGCAGGAAATTTCTGGTCCGCGGACCAGTTGTCCACTGGACTAGAGGCTGGTGAAGTTACTTTCCAACTGTAACATCTTACTGTTTATTTTTCAAATACATTGTTATTAGAATGTTATTATTTTGTTATACGGTAGCTCTAATAGGATCTTTGCTTGATATGTTTAAGACAGTTTGCTCTTGAATAAAATGGTCCTGGGTTGAATTTTATGTTTGTGCTTTATAATGTCTTCTGGTTCCTTTCTTATAAAATTATCAGCTGTCACTTCTGTGAACCTTCCTGAATTATTGCTTCTCTAGTTTGTCACTTTTAATCTGTGGACTTGTAAACTAGATGACTGAGCTTGTTAGAGGCTCTTAGCGTTTGAGGGTCTCGTCTATGATTAAAGTATGTGAGCTGCTGAGCGTGGGGCTTATGTCTCTTGGCACAGAAGCCAGTTTTTTATGACTCATGCTCTAGAAAGGTTAAGTTCTGAAGAGATAACAGGTTACCATTAGATATGTATTATTAATAGTTTCTTTATAATCGTTTGTGTGTAAAGTTTAGTATCACTGCTGTAGGGGCTTAACCTGTCACCATTTTCCTTTTTGCTCACCATTCCTTCTCTCATTTTCTTTCAACCTGCCCTTAGTCCTTTCTCCATACTTTCAATGTGAGGCAATTTTCTAGGCACCATTACAATGTTATTTTAATCGTTTAATTTCTACTTATTTGAAACCACATAGAAGTTAGTAGGATTATAATCCACTGTTTAATGTCGTATATATTTCTATCTCAAATGTTTATGTCTCTAGCCCTACTGGAGATTCCCAAATGGTATTTGGTGTTGGGGGCTGGAAGATTTGAAACAATGAAATGAATGCTAGTTCCTTATATAATATTTGGTCGATGTGGCAGAATGCAACCAAGAAGTCTTTAGAAAGTACAAATTAATCCCTAGTGACAGTAGATTAAATTAGAAGATAAAGCCAGACAAAAAGAGAAAATACTATCCGTAATCCCATAGATCAAGTGTGCCCAGCCACAGGCTTAATGGGGCCCAGGACAGCTTTGAATGCAACCCAACACAAATTCGTAAACTTTCTTAAAACATTTTGAGATTTCTATGTGATTTCTTTTTTTAGCTCATTTGTTGTCATTAGTGTATGTAGCGCAACACAATTCTTCTCCCAATGTGATCCAGGGAAGCCAAAAGATTGCATACTCCTCCCATAGATTATTATTGTGAACATTTTGGTGTGTAACTTCCAGACTTGTGTATTTTTATAAAATACATCAACCTTTATGATCTACTTTCTCACTTAGCATTATATCCTAACTGTGTTTTTGTGTTAAATGTCTGCATCATCAGTTTTAGCCCATTAAATGATGTATTGTGATTTATTTAACCAATCTGCTATTAGACATTTAGGTTATTTATAACTATTACAAAACAACCACCACAATGAGTTTTTTTAAAGCCTTTCAGTATTTGTTCTATTACTTCCTTAGAATAAATTTCTGAATGTGAAATGTCTGTATTAAGAGATATGTATATTTTAGTTTTTAATATGTATTATGGAATAGCCTCGAGAAGAATTAAACCAATATATACTTTCGCCAAAAGTGTTTGTTATTTATGAGGTTGGACTCCCTCCCTCCCTCCTTTCATCCTTCCTCTTTCCCTCCCTTTTTTCCTCCCTTCTTTATATATTTCTTCTGTAGTGAATGCTTGGTTTATGTTTCTTTGCTCATGTTTCTGTTAGAGCACTCATCTTCCTTAGTGATTTATAGAAAATCTTTACATATTTAAGATATTAATTTTTTGTTTTATGCACGCATTGTGGATTGTTTTTTCTATTTTGTCATTTATCTCATGTTAAGTTGTGACTTTTGCAGATATTTTTAATTTTCAGGCAGTCAAATATGTCAGTCTTTATGATTTTTGTCTACAGTCATACTTGGAAAAGCCTGAGGAGAAAGACAGGGCCTAGATCATGGAGACCCTATGAGCCTGAAGTTTATCTTTGAGCAATAGGGAAGCTATTCAGAGGGAGATGGCATTCAGATTTGCATTTTAGTTAGATTTGTGGAGATGACATGATGGAGCTGAGTCTAGAGTATTTAGGAGGCTTTTTTCCAGGTTAAAGACAGTGAGGATCTGCGTGACAGAATGGTAATAGGAACAGAGAAGAATGCAGATGAATATTTAGGTCATATTGTCAGGACTTGATCCTTGACTGGATTTAGAGGTTGAAGGAGAGGTATAGGATCAAGAGTGATTCCAGGTTTCTAGTTTGAGTGTCGTGGTACATGAGCTGGAAGGGGCACTAACTGATCTGTATTATCAGGAAGAGAGAAAGAGTAAAAGAGGGAAGCCACAGGTATAATGAGGGAAGACTGAGTTTGATATGATCAGTTTGTAGTGTGTTGGGGTTATGTATTGCTGTGTAACAAAGTGCCCTACAACCTAGAATCTCAGAATAATAGTAGTGTATTATTGCTGGTGATTCTGCAGGCTGATGGAGGGCTCAGCGGGATTTCTGTGGGGCTTCTGCTCATCTAATTTTGGGTCCGTTAGAATTGTCTTTACTCCTTCCACCCATCTTTACTGTATACCTGAATTGAGAACATCCCAACATGGACCAATATAGTACATTTCTGTGATGAAGCATGTAACACTGTGCTTCATCCTTACAGATATATGAGTATATGTCAGTGAACAGCAGGAAACCCCATGGGTTTATACATAGAGCTCTGGGGGATGCACCTCAGTGAGAATTGGGTGAAGGGTGCACCTTTTTAAAAATTTACTATTTATTTATGGTATGGTGGGATAAGGGCTTTGGGGAACATAGACAGATCATTATTAGGAAAGTGTACCTAGGGAAGTTAAATATTAAGAGATTGATTTGTTTGGAGCTGTCCATGCAGAGATACTTATACTCAAATTTGAAAAGTCAAGAGTAAGAAGAGAAATGGGCAGAGAATGGAACTGAGGTTTAGCAACATTTAAGGGATAGCTTATAAGGAAAGCCCTTAAAGGATATAGAGAAAGACTATCCAGAGAGTTGTAAGGAGAGTCAGTAAACTGCAGTGTCTCACACACATGGGATCCTAACAGAATTAACAAGCTGGATTAAAGGAGATGATCAGATGCCCCAGAGAGGTCAGGTAGGATAAAGAGTAGAAAACATTCTCTGGGTTGGGCAGTGGGGTGGCATTGGCGTCCATCGGAGCAGTTTCAGAAGAGTGGTTAGTTGATAAGTGGGAGCAGCAAGTCTAGATGATTTCTTCCAGAAATGTGAATAAGAAAAGGAGAGATAGTATGGTAGCTAGATCGGGAGATGCTTGAGCATACTAATAGGGTGATGGGATGACACCAGGAGTCAGAGACAGAGGGAGAAAGGGAGAAAGAGAGATACTAAAACAAGAATGCAGTTTCCTTAATTCAGTGAGGCTCCACAGGAGACTGAGGAAACAGAATTCTTGTCTTTATGATAGCAACTGAATTCTTTCAATGACTCAGGTCAAAAACCTTCCCTCCAATTGTGTCCTTCCATATTCTCAGGCAGGCCCCCAAATCTCCTACCTCTCATCCAGTTTATCAGAAAATCCTGTTTGCTCTACATTTATAATACATCTAAATTCCAACCACTTTTAACTTGCTGTCTTCCTGGGTCAAGCTGTTGTTGGCCAGGATTATGCTGGCTATTTTGTCTACCTGAGCCTCCTTAGGCTAATCTCAACATAGTAACCAGAGTGATTTTTAAAATGCAAATCATTTTGTTACTCTACTCAAGAGTCACCTAGTGACTCCCCATTTCACTGAAAGTAAAGCTGCAAATCCTGATGTGGGCCTAGAAAGTACTATGCCCTGACCCACAGTTAGCACTTCTTTTCTCTGTTTCACTTCTCTCCTTTTTGGGTATTGCTCTCTTATCCACACTGGCCTCCTTCAGCTTTGTTAAAGCAGAGTAGGTTCATGCTTCCTTCTTAGGGTTTTGTACTTCCTGTTCCCTTGGCCTGCAGTACTCTCCCTCTAGGTAGCCCAAAATCTTACTCTCCTTTACCTGTTTTGCTTAAGTGTCACCTTTTCATAGTCCTTTACTGACCATTGTGTTCAAAATTGCACTCCTCCCTTCCTCGAGCTCTGCCTATTTCCTCTTCCCTGCTTCTAGTATGCTCTCTAATTTACCTATTTATTTATCATCTTCCTTCTTTAGAAAGTAAGCTTCACAAGCTTTTCTGTTTTGTTCACAGGCCCAGAACCATGGCTGCCATGGCATAGGCACTCAGTAACGTTTGTTGATTAAATGGGTGAAGGAATGCATGGGATCAAATCTGAAGGAGGAAATTCCACCCTCTGAGACAGTAGGAGATAAGTGAATCAGTATGGATATAGATAAGTTTGTAGTGGGAAGGCTAGAGGTGTGTGGGGAGATAGGAAATTGATGGTAGTCATGGCAGATGCCCCCAGCTTTCTGGAGTAAGGAGGCAAGGTTGTCTGCTGAGGGTAGTGCAGAGTATGAGGCTGAGGAGATTCCTGAGGGTTTGGGTTAGGCATTGAGAGGTATGGGAGAGGGAACTATGCAAGGATAAGTAAAGGACCCAGGAGAGGATGAAGACCATGAATTGATAGTGATGCAGTTTTGCAAGTCGGTGTGATTTTTTCCACCCCCCCTCTGGTAGAACTCAGGAACCTGGTTTTTAGGAGCAGAATAGATGGACTTAGCATTGACCCAGGGTTGGGTAGGTGTGATGGGAAGCCAGGGGTGCAGAAGAGTCAAAGGAGCAGTCCAGGTCATCAACCATGGGGCCACAATGGGGAAGAAGACCAGCTAAGCAGCATGTTGATTATTTGGGAGAAAATGGAGAGTTGGAGCCTGGAGGATGGATGAGTTTAAGAACAGTTAGGGCCAGAGTGAAGGCCTGAGAGACTGGAAGGCTGAGAGGTGTGTCAGAAAGCAAATGATTTGACATTGAAGATTTGTGTTGCTAAGTCTAGGGTGTGGCCATGGATGTAGGTGGTTGAGTGGACCAAAGGTCATTGTAGTGAAGAAATTTAGAGGCTGAAGTATAGGGATAAATCATCCTTGTAGATTTTGAAACACCCAGGATCATGGCAGGAGTTGTGTAGGAGAGGATGCCAGGATGCCAAAGGCTTCAGTGAATGTTGGGAAATGAGTAGGAGTGTGGAGACACAAAGAGAAGGCAGTGTGGAAGCCACAGGTGGCATGAGCTTGGAGGGGCAGGAATTTTTACAGGAGGGTGGAAGATGTAAGGAGTTATAATTAACCTGAAATCACCTTAGAAGGACAAGGAACATTCTGATCCTGCCCTGAAGTTCTTGAGGTGTAGGAAAATCTGGTACCAGAAGGCTGGTAATGCAAGCAATGTTGGCTGGTGCAGGAGCAGGCCAGAGTAATTTGGATGATATATTAGTTTGGTCAGATTTTGGAGCTAAGTTGTTCTTATGCAAATATAATTTATGGCATTTATTTGATAGCTTTGTGTTTTCTCTTACTATTAAAGGAATAGGGATGCTGGAATAGCTCAGTGGTTGAGTGCTTGCCTCACATTCACAAGGTCTGGGGTTCAGTTCCTGGCCTTTTCCCGTGCAAACCCATATACTAAACTGTGGTGCAACTGGTAACCACTGAGATATGGTTCAGTGTCAAAGGTTCTCGCCTCCCATGTGGGAGGCCCCTGTTTCAGTTCCCACCCTGCATGGCCCCACATCCACCTGCGTTGAATGAAACCGTGTCACAACTAATAATGTACAGCTGTGGAGACTGCTCTACCCCCCCCCTTATGTCAAACAATAAAATAAATCTTAAAAAAATAAATAAAAGGAATAAAAAAACTTTCCTTTTACTTATAATTATATATTTACATATTCTGTATTATATTTACTTATATATTTATTTATATTTTAATATATAAATATATATAGCAATTAAAAAATTTTTCCCTTGGGACTTGGCTTTGAGAAGGAAGTCCTCATATGGTCACTGTAGAGACATCCTCAGTATGTAATTTCAAATTTGTCTTTTGTATTTTGTTGCTGGGAGTCTCTGCTCACCTTTAACTTTTTAGGCCGTCCTTTAGGACAAATGATTACAGTTGCCTAATGATTAACTCTTAGTAGCAAAGCCCTTACAGACCATTTCCCTGAGTCTGTTCTTTAGCCTCTAGATAAAGGAAAAGGTCTGACTGTGTCAGCAAAAATGCTCAGTCTGTGAGTTAGAAATAGTATCTTGCATACTTCCAGTTATCCAAGAATCAAAATAGCTGGGAAGTCTCCATTAAATGCTACCTCTGCCATACCCTGAATACTTTCAAGTTCTCACTTCGCTTCCCTGAACAGATATAGAGCATTGCTGGGAGTATCTGTTGACTTATTTTACATATGATTAGTTGTTTCTGATGTTTGTTCGCTCATACACTCAAGAGTACTTGGCATATACTTTGTTCATTTTTGTTCTATCTCACTACATTGATTGATTTATTAATTGATTTATCTATTTCTCTCTCTGTCTCTGTGCTTCTGTCTTCTAAGCTATTCTCTACCTACCTCCGACCCAAACTTGGACTTCTTGAGGGTTTGATTAGGTTTTCCCTTATTTTTTATATGCTCTTAATCAGTAGATATATACTTAGGATGTAGGTATTGAATTATTTAATGCATTAAACTTGAAGTCAAGCAGCCTAACTCACACAAAGGAGAAAACTGCACCCAGAGTATTAAATGACCTGTTCAAAGCTACATCGGTTCAGTTGGGATTAGAATCCATTTCTCCTCTTAAGGTTTTGGAGCTTTCTAAAAGCTTAATGTTGAAAGAGCTAGGCCTGAATTAATGTGTTCCCCAAAGTTAGAGGTAATTGAACTTGAAGATTCAATTATATCTCCTAGGAGCTTTCAATCTCTCATTTTACCTGTCACCCTGTTTGATTATGGGACGATAGGTGGGACTTCTGTTGTTCTTTAATTAACTATTGTGATTGGGGGGTGAGGACCTAGGCACAGGAAGGCTCTGTCCTACTTGTAAAACTGGTAGGTTTGCTTTTTCCTTGATCTGTACCTTCAAGACATCTCTGTCTCGGGGGTGCTAATGGAGATATGGAGCCATACCCTGGGGACAGGATGAAGGGTACTAGATAATCTCTGGCCTGGCAGACAGAAAACTGCATATCTGGGGCACTTGTGAGTGGTTGGGAGGATTTGGGATTAGAAGAAAGGACATTATAATGGAAGAAAGGAAATTGTAATCACGTGCCTTGCTGGAAGTTCATAGATAAGTCATTTGTGGCTGGTAGGGTTGGCAGGAAATAAGTGAGTCACACTGGCAGGTTGAGGCAATTAAAATAAAAAAATTTCAAGTACTTACTCTCCAAACAAAGTCCTTTTTCCATTTAGACCAGTAATTTTTTTTTTTTGAACTGAACTGAGGGCTTCACCGCATTCGGAAAGCGCACCCCAGTTCAGCATGTGGGTCCGCCTGGGCCTGAGCTAGGATTCGATCCTGAGTCCTTGGGGCTTCAAAGTGTGCGCTTAACTCGCTGAGCCATCCTGGCTTTCCCTAGACCAGTAATTCTTAATTGGGGGCTATTTTGCCTGCCAAGGGAAATTTTGCAATGGCTAGCGACACTTTTGGTTGTCACAACTTGGTAAGGTGTGTGTGTGTGTGTGTGTGTGTGTGTGTGTGTGTGTGTATTTTACTGGCATCAAATGGGCAGATGTCAGGGATGCTACTGAACATCCTATAGTGCATACAACTGAACATTCTACAGTGGATACAACAACCCCTCACATCAGGAAATTAATTATCTAAAAGTGTTAATACCAAAGTCAGTTTTACTCAGGTTGGGAAACACTGATTTAGACCCTGACCTAATTAAGCCCTTAAAATAGATGTTTTGTATGTGTATTCTTTACATTCTGTGGTTAAATGGCAGAATTGGATTTATTTCACCCTTCACTCTTTTTTAATTGAGGTGAAATTTATATACCACAATCATTTAAAAGTGAACAATAGTTCAGTTGCATTTAGTACATTTGTGATGTTGTGCAACCACACACCTCTAGCTCCAAAACATTTTCATTGCCCCAAAAGGGAACCTGTACCTTTAAACAGGTACTCCCCATTGCTTCCTTCCCCAGCTCCTGGAAACCACCAATCTGCTTTCTGTCTCTGGATTTACCTATTCTGGATATTTCATATAAATCATTGTCTGTGTGACTGGCTTCTTTCACATAGCATAATATTTCTAACGTTTATTCATGTTGTAGTATGTATCACTACTCCATTTTTATGGCTGAATAGTACTCTATCATATAGCTGTACCACAGTTGATTTATCCATTGATAGATATGTGGGTTGTTTTCCATCATTGGCTATTGTGAATAATGCAGCTGCAAACATTTATGCATAAGTTTTTGTTTGAAAACAGTTTTGGGGTTTTTTTTGTTTTGTTTTGTTTTTCAGTTTTCAGGTATATACCCAGGAGTGGAATTGCTGGGTCATATGGTTTAGCTTTTTGAGCAACTGCCAAACTGTTGCATTTTACACTCCCACTACCAGTGTATGAGGGTTCCAATTTCTCCACATCTTTGCCAATACCTGACTTGTTTGTTTATTTGTTTTAATGATATCCATCATAGTAGGTGTGAAATAGTATCTCAGTGTGATTTAAAAAAAATTTTATTGTGGTAAATATACATGGCAACATTCACCATTTTAATATTTTACCTTTTGATACAAACTGGTCATTCAACCAATATATTTTGAGGCCCCACTCATGAAGGCGCTGTTGAGAGCACTGTGTAAATTATGGTGAGTGGGTCCTGAGGAGGCTAACACTATTCAAGTCCCACTACTAAGTTGTCAAGTCTTGGAAGTGATTTCACAGAAAGTAATTGCAGCAGGGTTGATTGTTACAGTTTCATGGTTTCCACTTCGTTTAGATGTATTTATAATTCTTTTCATGGAAGGGCGAATCCATAGTTTAACAAACACAGGGGAAAATAATAAATGAAGAGTGAGGAGGAGGGAGGACTGGTTCTGTGGCATTTGTCCCTGGCCTGTAGTCCACTGGAATCCTGTGTTTCAGGTTCCTTTAGAAATTCCCCAAGCTGACTCTTAAAACATCTTCCATTGTGGTCTGTCTTTATCTTTTGAGCCATATAGATGGGACAGTTGTATTTCCTTGAATTGGTTAAATAGCAAAGTTGCATGTGCTGTTGCCCATCAGTGTTTTCTGTCAGAATCAGAGCCCAAGTGAGATGAGGTGGGCTGGCTACCTGGCGGGACTAACCTGTTCTGGCCTGCAGAGCTGCTTTGTGAGGTCCCTGAGGTCCAGGCCCGCATGGAAAGCACATTACCAGTGGACGTGAAGTTTCCTGGGTAGACTCAATGAAGATTTTCCAGAAAGAAGAAATTTGGTAGTACAGTATAAGGGTGAGCTGATAAATTCTGCCTTCAGTGTAATATATATATATATATATATATATATATATATATATATATATTTGTGTGTGTGTGTGTGTTACATTAGACATATCTGGGTATAACCAGTTTTGTGTAGTAACATGGTATCTCTCCTCCATCATTCTTGACCTTGCACACACAGATGCTTATATTTTTCACCCAGTGCACATCGAAATGGAAGAGTGTTCAGACGTTCACTTTAAACAGCATGCTAATACTGAATTCTTAACAGTGGAGAAAGTTCCTCCAATTGAAATTCACAGACAGATGGAAGCCGTTTATGGCGATCAGTGTGTTGATGTGAAGACAGCAAGACACTGTGTAAGGCGGTTCAAAGATGGGGAAGTGGGGCAACCAGACTGAGTGAAAACCATGAAGTGGAAAGCCTATGACTGCAAGTGATCAGCTTCATCAAGATTGCTTTAAAGAACTGATCCGTGGAAATCGTTATGTCAAACAAAAAGAAATTGCTGATCAATGAGGAATTTCTAAGGAGAGAGTGGGATACATTATTAGTGTTCTTGGATTTTGCAAAGTTTGTGCCAGGTGAGGACTGTGCATACTGTCTGATGAAATGAAAGCTGAAGGAGTTTGCATTTCTCAGGAACTCCTGAAACATTTTGAAAAAGAAGGCAAGGACTTCTTAAAGAAGGTCATTACAGGTGTGAAACTTGGTTCTATCATTATGACCTTGAGAACAAAGGCAGTCCATGGAATACCACTGTAAGGAATCACCTCAGCCTAAAAACATTCAAATCTCAGGCCTTGGCTGGGAAGGTCGAGTTGACTGTTTCCATTTCACTGTGCACTGGGGAAAAAAGGTAAGCCCCTGTGTGTGCAAGTTCAAGAAAGTGGAAGGGATATACCAAGTGACTATGCAGAACCAGTTATATCCAAATGTGTCTAATGTAACAAAAAATATTACAGTGGGGGCAAAATTTATCAGCCCACTCTCATAGTTCCCATGAAGGAGTACAGCTAAGTGTTTGGTTTTTATTCTCCTATGGTTGGGGTCTTAGGGCTTCTGTGGTAAAGGGTCACAAACTGAGTGGCTTACAACTACAGAGTTTGATCTTCTCGCAGTTCTGGAGGCCAGGAACCTGACATCAAGGTGTTGACAGGACTGTGCTCCCTGCAAAGGCTGGAGGGGTGGACCCTTCTCGCCCCCTCTCGATTCTGGAGGCTCCTGTGGTTCCTGGGCTTGTAGCTGCACCGTTCTAATCTTGGCATCCATCCTCCTCCTTTCTTTGTGTCTCGCCTCTGAGTTGGTCTAAGGACACTTGTCATTGGACTTAGGGCCAACCACTATAATGCAGGATGATCTCATTTTGAGCTCCTTAATTACATCTATGGTTAATTTCATTTGCCAAATATGGTCACATTTACAGGTTTCTGAGTTAGGACATGGACCACCACTCAACTCAGCCCACTACAGGGGTGAAGGAGACAGGTGCCAGGAGTACAGGAAAGCCTTTTTTCTTTTTCTTTTTCCTGATTGAGAGAGAAAGAGACAAGGTGCTGTAGAAAATGGCACAACTGAAACCCTCTCCTGGGCACCTGCAGTATTGCTGTGACCCCCATGGAAGGTCTTGGCTTGAAATGCCAGCTCCATAGGGAAAGGACTACAGTGGCTTGACCAGGCCTGGCTTTACCAGAGATAGTTTACTAGATCTCACCTCACACCTTCTGAACCTGTTCTTGTGTGACCCCATGTCTGTTTTCCTTCCATGAGCTCTTCCTCTTCCCTCTCTCCTTCCTTGTCAGATGTTTTCTCTCCAGTACTTGCTTTCCTTTGATATTTTTCTGTCTGCATTATGGACAGTTAATCACACACAAGTATGCATTTTAGTAATTTTACAGTTTATTCAGTAAATCTTTGTTGATTGTTTTTTGAGCTGACTCAGCCGATGATGGTGCTAGAGCTTTGCCGTGACCTTTTTCCTTCCTAGATTCTTCATCTTTGGCCATTTGATTTGAGATGTGATTCTAGGAGCTGTTGGGATTGCACCAAGCATGTGCCTCCAAATGCTTACATCTACTTTTCCTTGACAATGTACCTATCTTACAGGGGACCACTGGACTTGGGAAGAGGGTGGGCCTCCTGAGACCACCCACTTGCATTGAATTTTCCTGGGTTCCCAGAGTTAGAGCTTGGGTGATCATATGTGGTTAAATTACTTTGTTAATATGCAAATCTCCCCTAAGAGTAATAATGCTTCCAACGGACCAGGAGCCTAGTCAGCACTGTACCAAGTAACACTTTAAGATTGACAAAAACATTGCCAAATCTATAAAGTTGACATCATAGGTAGAGTTGAGGATACGAAGGCTCTGAAATCTTTGCCTAGGTTGGACATTATCACTGAGTTGCTCTTTATAAAGTGGTTCATATTTTCCACCTTGGTATAAATATGTCAGTTCTTAATTTTTTCAAGGAATGCCCTGCCTCCTTGGCAATATTCAGACTTGCTGGGTAAAAGTAATATAGCACATAGTTCAGACCTAGAGGAATTGAATGGTGGAGGGGGCAAGGACCGTTAAGGGAGATAATAGAAAGGATAATTATCAATCAAATATACTACAAACAAACATGAAAGCATCTTTTCTTATTATTAAAAAAATACAGTTGCTGTCCTTTTCTGGTCAAACTCCTGGGCATCAGCTGTGCTATCCTGATAGTCATCTTCATAATTATTATAAGAGCTTACCTTTAGTGCTTTACTAGAATTATGTCATTTATTTCAACAGCCCTATGAACTAGATACTGTTATTACATTTTACTTCTGCGAGAGGTTAAGCAACTTGCCTGAGGTCACAGAGTTATCTAATAGTGGTAGAGAGACTGCTGACCCTAAATCCAAGTTCTTTTATTCTATTGTGGTAAAAACAAACAAACAAACAAAATCATACTAGAGCATTAACCCATTTTAACCGTTTTTAAGTGCACAGTTCTGTGGCAACTAAGTGCATTCACATTATTGTATAACCGTCACCACCATCCATCTCCACAACTTTTTTATTTTCTCCAAATGATACTCTGTACCTATTAAATACTAATTTTCTATTCCCCTTCCTAGCCCCTGGCAACCACCAATCTACCCTCTGTCTCTATGAATTTAACTACTCTAGGTACAACATATAAGCAGAATCATACAATATTTGTTCTTTTGTGACTGGCTTATTTCACTTAGTATAATGTCTTCAAGGTGTATCCATATTGTTAGAATTTCTCTGTTAAGGCTGGGTAATGTATGTGTATTCACATTTTGTTTGTTCATTCATCTGTTGATGAACACTTGGCTTGCTTCTACCTTCTGACTATTGTGAATAATGGATATGTTAATACAAATATCTGCTCAAGTCTGTGCTTTCACTTCTAGTGGATCAATAGCCATACGTGGGATTGCTGGATCAAATGATAATTCTGTGTTTAATTTTTTGAGGAATCACCATAACATTTTCCACAATTGCACCATTTTACATTCCTACCAAGAATGCACAGGAATTCCAGTTTCTCCCCATATTTACTATTAATAATATTTATTTTCTCTATCTCTCCCTGTCTGTCTCTCCCTGTCCCTGTCTGTCTGTCTGTCTCTGTCTCTCTCGCTCTCCCTCTGTCTGTCTCTGTCTCTCTCCCTCTCTGTCTGTCTATTTCTCTCTCTCACTGTTACAATGGCTATCCTACTGGGTGTTGAAGTGGTATCTCATTGTGCTTTTGATTTTCATTTCCCAAATGACTAGTGATATTGAGCATCTTTTCATATGCTTATTAGGCATTTGTGTATCTTTGGAGAGATTTCTATTCATGTCTTTTGTCCATTTTTAAATAGAGTTGTTTGTTCTTTGGGGAAGCAGTGATGGCTCAGCAGGTTAAGCACTTGCTTTGCAGCCCAGGGAAGCGGAGAATGAATCCCTGCCCTGGCCTGTGCAGACCCGTATGCTGAACTGAGGTGTGCTTCCCATGTTGGAGGCCCCCAGTTCAGTTCTTGCCCCCTGGTTCAGCCCCTGGCCTGAGGGGGTGTGCCCCCCATTCGGGAGGCCCCCAGCCCTGTTCCTGCCCTGCATGGCCCTCACCCATCTGCGTGGAGTGAAACCATGTTGAAAACTGATGACGTACAACTATGGAGACTGCTCTGGGCCCTCCCCCTTCTCTCTGTCTGTTTCTCTGTCTTTGTCTCTTTTTGTCTCTGTCAAAAACAATAAAACAAATCTTAAAAAAAAAATAGATTTGTTTGTTCTTTAATGTTGAGTTGTAAGAGTAGTTTACATATTGTGGATATTAATAATTAGATATATGATTTACTAATATTTTCTCCCATTCTATCAGTTGCCTTTTCATTCTGTTGATAGTGTCCTTTGAGGCAAAAATACCTTTAATTTTGATGTAGTCTCATTTGTCTATTTTTTCATTTTTGCCTTTGTTGTCATAGCTAAGAAGTAATTGTCAAATCCATTGTCATGAAGCTTTTCCCTTATAATTTCTTCTGGAAGTTTTAGCTCTTATGTTTAGATCTTTATTCTCTTTTGAGTTAATATGTTTTAAGGTAAGGGTCTTTTTTTTTTCCATGTGGATACCAGTTTTCTCAACACTATTTCCTGAAAAGATTGTCCTTTTACCCTTCAATTGTCTTGACAGCCTTGTTGAAAAATCATTTGACCATGTATATGAGGGTTTATTTCCAGGTTCTCTATTTTATTCCATTAGTCTGTATATCTGTCTTTTTTGCCAGTACCACACTGTTTGGATTAGTAGTTTTGTATTTAAGTTTGAAATCAGAAAGTGTGAGACTTCCAACTTTGTTCTATTTGAATATTGTATTGGCTATTCAAGGTCTCTTGAGATTTCATATGAATTTTAGGATGGATTTTTCTATTTTATTGGGGTTTTGATAGGGATTGAATTGAATTTGTAGATTGCTTTGGGCAGTATTGACATCTTAACAATATTAAGCCTTGCAATCCATGTACATGGGATGTCTTTCCATTTCTGTTTTCTGTAATTTCAGAATTATTTTGTAGTTTTCCTTGTACACATCTTTAACCTTGGTTTAGTTTATTCCTATTTTGTTATTGATGCTGTCATAAATGGGATTGTTTTCCCGATAAACTTTTTGGATTGTTCATTATTAGTGCATAGAAATGCAACTGATTTTTGTATGTTGATTTTGTGTCCTGCAACTTTACTAAATTTGTTTATTATAACAGTTTTTTGTTAAGCCCAAGCTTTTTTTTTTTTTTTTTTAAGATTTATTTTATTGATTTTTGACAAGAGAGAAACAGAGACAGAGAGAGACAGAGAGAAGGGGCAGGGCCCAGAGCAGTCTCCATAGTTGACATTAGTTTTCCATATAGATTCACTCCACATGTGGGCACAGGGCTACGCAGGGCAGGAACTGGGCCAGGAGCCTCCCACATAGGTGGGATTCAGCATGTGGGTCCGCATGGGCTTGGGCCAGGATTCGATCCTCGGTCCCTGGGGCTTCAAAGCAAGTGCTTAACCCACTGAGCCATCCCAGCTTTCCCATAAGCCCAAGCTTTTAACTTGTCGTGTCCTTTATTCTGTACTTTTATAATAAATCACTGCCTCATTTTTCCTCTGAGTTCTTGAGGAATTCGTTTTACTTTACCAATTTGATTTTCTACAGCCTTCAATTTGGTGTTCTTTCCTCCATTAGTATTTAAATTAGCATTTGCAGTTTTAATTTCCATTCAGTATTTTTCTGGTTTAGAAATCTCTTTTTAAATAGGTTGAATATCTATCAAGTATCATAGTTGCGTTGATTCCTTACTTCTAATCTGAACAGTTTTGTAATGATCATCATAATCTCTTGAGAGACGGAATTTTACACAGATAACTGTGAGTGTTTGTCTGACTTTTTCAAATCCAAGTGAAGGAACAAGGGGGAAATTTTAGGTTGACTGAGTTTATATTGGGACTGCTCATACCAGGGCCCAGCCCTTTAGTGCCACTCCCTCTGCCAGGCATGGTGGCCTGGGTGAGGGGTTGGGTGGGATAATGCCAGCTCAGGACTCTGAGGGAGACCCTTTGGTGTGGGCCTTGACCTATGTTGTAGCAGTTCTGTGAATGCTATCCTCACCCTCTAGCCTGTTCTGTTGCTTCTGCATTTATTTCTAGAACACATTACCTTTCCATAGAAAGCTTGCTAAAGCCTTCTGTGGTCCTGCTCCATCTGGACTATAGCAGAAATTCCTCAAAGTTCTGGGCAGGCATCCTTGGTTTCCAGCTCAGATGTTATTTTTTTCTCTATTTTTATGTTCCTTTATTTTAAAGGAAACTGCGGGCATGAACCACCTGTCCACCTGTCCTGTTAAAATCTTGCCCACATGTCCTGTAAGATAGAAGTTTACCTAACCAACTCCATCTGATGAGGTTAACAGGCCACTCATTCCTTTTGTATAACACTTGACTGCTCACAGCAAGCTGAGTGGTCATGACTAGTCCCTGCTATACCTACATGCTGATGATTCCATTGGCCTGATTGGGTTGGAGATTAGAGAGCTTCTCCTATATTACTCTAATGGTTCAGAGAAAAAGAAAAATTTTAAGAAAGAATCACTGAGTTTAGAAATGGGTTGGTTTAGTATAAGTCTAATTTAGAAGGCTTTGATATTATGTTCCTAGCCTTTGATGGCTGGCTACATCTGATAGATTTTATATTCTAGTAGCTAGCAGTAGTCATTATCTATATTCAGTAAATTATTTTACCCCTGAGTACTATTCTTGGGGGCTTGTGGGAATGGGAAAGAGTGACCAAATAACTTGGGAAAGACATATAGATAGTAAAGGATAAATAGTCAGTGTCATTAGTAATCAAGAGAAAGTCCTTGTGTCCTACAAGGCCCTGCATGATCTCCTCTCCTCCATCCTACCCTACCTTACCCACTGCACACAATCCTTTACCTTTCTGAGCTTATTTTCTAACACTCACCAGGCCTTGAATATGCCGGATGTGCTCGTGCCAACTTTTCCCTTTGTCTGGGAGAGTTTTTGTCCAAATAGCCTCATGCATGGCATGCTCCCTTGCCTCCTTCATGATTCTGTTCAAATGTCACCTTCTCAGGAAGTCCTTCTCTGACCATTGGTATAAATTTTCCCCTCCCCCAACATATATAACTTCCTATCACCCTTGCTTTATTTTTCTCTACAGTACTTATCACATTCTAACCTACCCATGTTTTCCGGCGTATAAGACGACCGGGCGTATAAGACGACTCCCTAATTTTACAGTTAAAACATAGGTTTAGGTCTATATTCGCTGTATAAGACTACAGCCTCGGAAGTGGGGGGTAGTCTTATACAGCGAATATGGGCCTAAACCTATGTTTTAACTGTAAAATTAGGGGGTCGTCTTATACGCCCGTTCGTCTTATACGCTGGAAAATACGGTACTTTTAAATTCATGTATGTATTTTATTTCCTGTCTCCCTGCACTTAAATGAGGGCAGGGCTTTTT
This sequence comes from Craseonycteris thonglongyai, assembly GCA_004027555.1. Taxonomy (NCBI): domain Eukaryota; kingdom Metazoa; phylum Chordata; class Mammalia; order Chiroptera; family Craseonycteridae; genus Craseonycteris; species Craseonycteris thonglongyai. The sequence goes on along the minus strand of PVKE010006365.1, from coordinate 10,904 downwards.
TTTTTGGCAGTTTTGTTGACTATAGTGTCCTCAGTATCTATAAAAGTACCTGACATGTAGTAGTCACTCACTAAGCATTTATTAAATAATCATGATTGGTGGCATCAAGATCATGGATGACATATGCCATTGAGTCTTAAAAATGTTTTCAAGTGATAGGCAGATTTTTGGGATTCATTCATTCATTCATTCAAGAAGTTTTTGGGGAAGCTGGGATGGCTCAGCGGGTTAAGCGCTCACCTTGAAGCCCCAGGGACCGAGGATCGAATCCCGGCCCCGGCCCATGCGGACCCGTGTGCTGAACTGGGGAGTTCCCCCAGTTCAGTTCTCTCTCTGTCTCTGTATCTCTCTCTCTCTCTCTCTCTCTCTCTCTCTCTCTCTCTCTCTTCCTCTGTCAAAAACAAGAAAAAACAAGAAGTTTTTGTATCCTCAGTGAGCCAGATACTGAGGTACCAGCTTATAAAGCCCTTACAAGCATACTTATTTTTTCATCTCCAGCACTAAGTGTAACTAGTGACAGGTATCACAACGGAAGTATTTGTGAAAGTCTGTTGATCCGAACCATTGGGCCTAATGAAGACAAAAGTGAATAATACATATTCCTGTTTAGTTGAATTGTGGTAAAGTGGGGGAAGATATGGACACACAACAATTCTGTGATTAGATCGCTGTAAGAGAGGGATCACGGAGAAGGAAAAAAGGAATTGTTTGGGGATGGTGGCGGTCAGGAAGAGCCTTTTTTAAAGATTTATTTTATTGTTTTTGACCGAGAGAGACAGAGACAGAGAGAGACAGAGAGAAGAGGGAGGTCCCAGAGCAGTTTTCATAGTTGTACACCGTCAATTTTCGACACGGTTTTGTTCCACACAGGTGGGGCAGGGGGTCATGCAGGGCGGGAACTGGGCCGGGGTGGGGGTGGGGCGGAGAGGCACATCCCTGTAAGCTGCTGGGGACCAAGCTGAGAGGCCTCCCACATGGGAAGCTTGTCCCAGAGAGAATCGAACTGGGGGCCACACCCCAGTTCAGCATATGGGTCCACACGGGCTGGGGCTGGGACTTGATCCTAGGACCCCAGGGCTACAAAGTGAGTGCTTGACCTGCTGAGCCATCCCAGCTTCCCAGAAGAGCCTTTTTATAATATGACATTTGAACTGAGCTTTTAAAGATGGTTTTTCAGAGTGAAAGAATCAGGGAGGGAATGTAATAGACATAGGAACATCATAAGCAAGGATACAAAGGCAGGAAGGTACGAAGCATGTTCCTAGAACAGTACTGTCTTATATTGATGTATGGGGGTGGAGGTAAGGAAAAAGCTGAAACAGTAGAACCAGACCACATTCTGAAGGCCTGGTATGCCCATACTGAGATCTGTGAACTTCATTCTATAGGCCAGGCGTGGCGAACCTTTTGGTGATTGAGTGCCAATGTTTATGAAATAAGAGTATACTCGCTCAACTCGCGTGCCAACCCATCGAGTGAGATAGAGGCATCAATTATTTTTATGTCTGTAAGAGGCATTTTGTAACAAAAAACAATACCGTATTTTCCGGCGTATAAGACGACCGGGCGTATAAGACGACCCCCTAATTTTACAGTTAAAACATAGGTTTAGGCCTATGTTTAGGCCTATATTCGCTGTATAAGACTACCCCCGGGCTGTAGTCTTATACAGTGAATATAGGCCTAAACCTATGTTTTAACTGTAAAATTAGGGGGTTGTCTTATACGCTTGGTCGTCTTATACGCCGGAAAATACGGTAATTCCACGTGCTGAAATAATTGCTCCACGTGCCACTTTGGGCACACGTGCCATAGGTTCGCCACCCCCGCTATAGGCAGTGGAATACTGTTAAGTGTCTGTTATAGAGATGGAGAACATACCGGTAGTAGTTGTTGCCAGGAATTAGGGATGGTGGGCAGTAGGGAGGAAGATGAATTTATTATGAAGGAGTAGTAGAAGGGATCTTTGTGGTGATGGACCAATTCTGTGTCTTGATTGTGGTGGTGGATACTCAAATCTGTACATGTGATACTTGCATAGACATCACATACACATACAAACAAATGCATGTAAAATTGGCAAAATCTGAATAAAGTCTGAAGATTGTACCATTGTCAGTGTTCTGGTTTTGATATTAGACTACAGTTAACATTGGGGAAAATTAGATGAAAAGTATAAGGGTCTTTCCTCTCTGTACTATTTTTCTAGCTTCCTATGATTCTGTAATTATTTCAAAATAAAAAGTTAGAAAAAGGCATAAAAAGGAAAACTTCACAAAGGGGAAACTAGAGTAGGAAGACTGATAAGAGTTTTCATTTATTTAACAATATTTTATTGTGAAATGCTATGTTCAGATACTATGTAAGATACTTGGGAAGTTATAAAACTTGGAATCTACCTTAAGGAATTGTTGAGTTGAGACAGACATCTTTTAAATAGTGCCTATACTATGTGCTGGTTTAGTTCTGGTAAAGATAGGTACAAAGCATTGTGAGAGCAGGGGAAACCAGGGGACAAACTGCTGGGGGTGCGGATGGCTTCATACTAATAAAATGACTGGGCTGACCCTGAGGGAAAAGTGGGAGTTTGGTTGGCATGCACTGGGTTCTGTATTAGTTCAGAAGAAAGAACAGCTAAAATTAGTGGTAGTGGGAATTGAGAGTAGGGAATGGATTTAAGACCATTTTGGAATATTATTGATGCAGATTGTTGATATACAATGTGTTTGGATAGAGGTTATAAGCCTGACAGGATGTATGGTGGCTCTATTAGCGAAAATTTCGAGTATAGGAGGAGAAAGGTTTTGGCCAGAATATGTTAGGTTTGAGGTAACTGAAGATCCCTATATGGAGAGCCTGGTATGTGGTTGGTGTGTGGAACTCAGGAGAAGCAGAGCTTAGAGGTAGAGATACATTGGAACTTAAGCTGCATCCACACAGGACCATTTGCCACTTCCTTAATCATCCATTCTCAGTATGTTTTTTAAGTCTGTGCCTTGACCTGGAATGTCTCTTTCTCCTTCCCCGTTTAGTGAAATCCCACTCCTGTAAATACCTGCACTTTGCTAGTGTAATTTTGAGCACAGATAATGTAGTAGGGCAAGAAGAGAAGAAGGTGAGTAAGCAATCTGAATTTGGAGGTGGCTAGCTTAGGGGAAGGAGATGCAGTTTAGAGAGTAGAAGAACCAAGAAAATAGCGAGGTCAAATGGAAGTTTGACTGCTCAATCACAGTAGAGCTGACCAAACAGAATTAGACATACTAGGAGAGGAAATCGGCCATGATCTAAATTGTAGAAGTTCATGACAACAAAAGATTAGCATTCAGTTGAAGTCCACCAGAACTCCTTCTCGTATGTAGACATTGTCTCGTATGTCTGACATTGAATGGCATCTTGCCAGCCTGATTAATTTTTAATATCTGATTTTCTGATGAAGTGGCTGGGCACTGAAATGCATCAAAGGCATCTTTTGTATTTTTGAAGTTGGTCAAAATAATACTGTGGAGTTGGGTTACTGTAACCTTGAGCTCTGGTTGTTCTGAAGGGATGAGATCAGACTCTTTAACTTCCCTGGTTTCAGAAGGCTTTACCTTTTGCAGGGAAGGTAATTTAGAATTGGAAGCAGGTATGCTTCCTGTTACATTCTGTGCCCTTTATTATTGGAAAATGCCTTATTCAGTCACAGATAGAAAATAGCATCACTAAAGAGGGCTCCCACTTCTTTGCTTCCTCTTCTGTCCATTACTTGAATGATGTTGTCTGTTGTCTGAGTTCTGAAAAACTGCCAACCCCTGAAACACCAGAGAATTTCAACACAAATATACTCTGAATAATGTGTTTTATACTGTGTAGTTTCCAAAGCAGATGATGATGATTTTAACTTGGGTTCTGCTGTGTAAGCTATCTTTAATTCTTTTGCTTTCCCTATCTTGTCGTTAAATTTTTATACCTAAATATCCTCTTTTAGTATCTTTTTATTTTATTTATTTATTTATTTAAGATTTATTTTATTGATTTTTGACAGAGAGATACAGACAGAGAGAGACAGAGAGAAGGGGGAGCGCCCAGAGCAGTCTCCATAGTTGACAGCATTAGTTTTCCATATAGTTTTTACTCCGCAGGCGGGTACAGGGCTGCGCAGGGCAGGAACTGGGCCGGGAGCCTCCCACATAGGTCCCGGCAAGAACTGAACTGGGGGCACTCCCCAGTTCAGCATGTGGGTCCGCATGGGCCGGGGCCGGGATTCGATCCTCAGTCCTCGGGGCTTCAAAGCGAGCGCTTAACCCGCTGAGCCATCCCAGCTTTCCCATTTTTATTTTATTTTATCCTCCTATCTTTCTACACAGAACCCACTGGGGATGGATAGTATCTGAGTGGTGATAAGAGCTTCTCTGAAGTGACTCACAGGCAGATTTGCTACCTTCTGCATTCATGGTAACTGGTTAGGCAAGAAGTGGGGAGCTGATGGGAAGGGAGACTACATATGGACTCCATTTTATCAGTGGTATGCTTTTTGAGAGCCCTTAATTCTAGTAGAGTAATTGGAGTTGGGGGAAGAGGACCCATTTTTTATTCTCAGAATGGAGTTTCTCTCTTTTGCTCCTCTTTTCCTTGCTCCCTGGCTTCCTACCTATTTGCCTATAAATATGCTTTCACAAACTAAAGATTTATTACTCTGCATCAGGCTTGTCCAACTTGCGGCCCACCCAGGACGGCTTTGAATGCAGCCCAACACAAATTCATAGACTGTCTTAAAACATTATGAAATGTTTTTGCAATTCCCTTTTTAGCTCATCAGCTATCATTAGTGTTAGTGTATTTTATGTGTGGCCCAAGACAATTCTATTTCCAGTGTGACCTAAGGAAGCTAAAAGGTTAGACACCCCTGCTCTACATTATCATGGACTTTCTTTCTTTCTGGTATTTTGAACTATTTAGGAGACTTTCTACTTAACCACTTTTGCTTTATTTGAAATATTTCACAATAATCATAATTATTTTTTATAATCAAAATGTTACAAACATTCCCACTGAAAAAAATCAATACTTAAAAACCAGGAAAAGATGTTTAAATGTTGAAACTGGGAAGCTGGGATGGCTTAGCGGGTTAAATGCTCGCTTTGCAGCCCCAGAGCCTGAGGATCAAATCCTGGCCCTGACTCAGGCGGACCCACATGCTGAACTGGGGTGTGCCCCCAGTTCAGTTCTTGCTGGGGCCTATGTGGGAGGCTCCCGGCCTAGTTCCTGCCCCGCACAGCCCCGTGCCCACCTGTGGAGTGAAATTATATGAAAAGCTAATGCTGTCAACTATGGAGACTGCCCTGGGTTCTCCTGCTTCTCTCTGTCTCTGTCTGTCTCTGTCAAAAAACAATAAAAATAAATCTTAAAAAAAAAATTATGAAACTGTCTCTATTGAATTTACAAGTCTTTTTCTTTTTTCACTTCCATAACTGATTATTTTAATGGATTTCTTGATATTTATATACCCATTTATTTTTACCTTTTGAACTAAATTGAGTTTGCCATGGTCAATTATTCTTTTAATCTGCCAGATTCAATTTGCTAATATTTTATCAAGTATCACTGTATCTTCATTTATAAATAGGACAATCTGTAGTTTTCTTTTTTCCTGTATTGAATGTCAAGTTTTGGTATTAGGGCCATATTTCTTGCTTCATAAAATGACTTACTCCTGTAAAATAAATGTAAAAGCTTTTATATTTTTTGTTTTTTAAAATTTGAAATACTAAATATCATCATTTATTGTGAGCTTTGTTTGTGCAAGGCACAGTGATTAGCTAGTTCATCATTGCAGGCCACGTCAAAGGAGAAAGGCCAGTCTAGGTATCACGGGTCTCTGTGGTCGCAAGGCCTAGTCTTTAACTCATCTTATCATTTTTTAAATTAAACTTTAAATTTTGAAAGAATTCAGTTATAGAAACAGTTAAAAAATAGCACAAAAATTCCCAATTTAGCACACCAATTCACCAAAGGCTAACATTTTGTTACATTAGCTTTTTCTTTATCTAAACATACTTTTCTCTGAACCACTTGACAGTTATGGATATAATGTCCCCTTTCCCCTAAGTACTTCAATGTGTATTTCCTTTAAAAAAGAACAAAACCACTGTATAATTGTCAAATCAGGGGATTAACTGTAATATAATACTGTTATGTAATTATTCAGATTTTACCAGTTGTCTCATCAATGTCCTTTATAGCAAAACAAAAATATTTTCCTCCAGTCTGGGATCTAATCCAGGATCAAACATAGTATTTAGTTGTCATGTCTCTTAAATCTCCTTTAATCTGGAATAGCTCCTTAATCTAGTTTTGTCTTTTTTGACCTTGACATTTGAAAAAAGTACAGACTAGTTCCTTTTTGTGGGAGGTTCCTTAATTTGGTGAGTCTGATGTTTCCTATGATTAGGTACAGTTTCTGTGGTTTTGACTGAAACACCTCAGTGCAGCCTATCAAGAGACATGTGATATTTATTTGATCTATCACCTGGTTAAAGGGTATCTGCCAGGCCTCTCTACTGTAAAGTTATATATTTTTTTACTTTGTGGTAAGTATTTTGTGGGATAATACTCTAAGACTATATAAATATCCTGTTCCTCATCAAACTTCCACTAATTTTAGTAAGCACCATATCTTTTGAGGTAACAAGCAAGGATGCCGTAAGTGAATACAGACTTTTGCTTCCCTTGGAACTAAAGTGAACCCAGGAGAATGTGAGGCCTTCAGCCTATTAGGCTGATCAGCCACATATTATTTTTAACCATTGCCTACATATGTTAATTCAGCTTTAGTCACAGTCTTGAAAATAGTCATTGGCTGTATCCTATAACCTTTGGGCTTCTAGTTTGGCCACTCAGGGCCCAAGATTCATCCAACCAGTTTATTCTGGTCACAGGTGCCCTTTGGGTCTTTGGCCTATGGTTCTGTTCTGTTTTGGACCTTCTGACCTCTTATCTTTGCTTCTGATTAAAATGCTGGAGGCCAGAGTAAACTGCCTTTGTATTGAATCACTTGTGAACACTCATTGCTCTGGCTACCAGAGCCATCTAATTAGACAACTGTCTACTGAGTCACAGTTCTATATCCTGTGCTTTGCTAAGGCTACAGTTGTTATATGAGTCACAGAGGCCAGTTTTTACTATGCATAATATGAAGAAAATTTTAAAATACCTAGTGGCATATGATTAATTGCCAGTTCTTACAATTAGAGCCTATAGAGGTTAAAGAAAAGAGAGATGAGGGAAGAAAAAAATTAAGAAAGTCTTTTTGGGAAAAATGAGCCTTGAATGATAGATTGGTAGGGATGTTGTGAGAAGAGGCGCAAAGGTAAAATGTGTATACTCTACACAAAGGTAAGAACATCCTTTTTTTTAAACAGTTAACAGCATTGTTTTGACTCTTTAATATTTATTTATTTATTTTTTAATTCTTTTTTGACAGAGGGAGAGAGAAAGAGAGAGATACAGAGACAGAGAGAGAACTGAACTGGGGAAGCTCCCAGTACAGCACATGGTTCCACACGGGCCGGGCTGGGCCGGGATTCGATCCTCGGTCCCTGGCGCTGCAAAGTGAGCGCTTAACCCACTGAGCCATCCCAGCTTTCCCTAGCACATCCTTTCTAGTAAGTGGTTCAACCAGAAGCTGAGAGTAGGGTGGTGAGATATTGGTGGGACTTCCCTTTGTCAAACTTCAAGCTCCAGGACCTTAGGTAAGCCACATGCTAGCTGTCTCTGTTAATTTGCAGGCATTCATAATAGCCATGTCTCTGCTTCTGGTCTCTGGTTACTGTGCCTTCCAGCTTCTTAGTTGAACTAGAGGTTAAATGGCAAGTTGAAACAAAGAAAGTTGGTCTCTTTGGGTCAATATTGATATAGGGAAGTTGCTTTTATCCTCCCACCCTGAATTAAAGAGTTACTTTGTGCCTTTAAAAAAAAATTTATTTTATTGTTTTTGACAGGCAGAGCCAGAGCCAGAGAGAGAGAGACAGAGAAGGGGAGGGCCCAGAGCTGTCTCCATAGTTGTATGTTATCAGTTTTCGACATAGTTTTGTTCCACATAGGTGGGCAGGGCCACTCAGGGGTGGAACTGGGCTGGGTGCCTTCTGCTTGGGAGGTGCACCCCCTTGAGCCAGGGGCTGAATCCGGGGGCAAGAACTGGGCTGGGGGCCTCCTGCATGGGAAGCACACCCCAGTTCAGCATATGGGTCCACACGGGTTGGGGTCAGGGCTGGGATTCGATCCTCGGTCCCCAGGGCCGCAAAGCAAGTACTTAACCTGCTGAGCCATCCCGGCTTCCCCATTTTGTGCCTTTTATAGAGCACAGTTTCTCTTCATTTCTAAGTTTCTAACCTCGCCAGGTCCTTTTGGGGGAAAGCTGGTGACTTCTGTTCACGAGACATCAGTGAATGAGATATGATAGTATAACAGTTGGGCATGACAGTGTCCCACTTATTCAGCAGTCACATTGCTGATAATTGTAACCCTGAAAACACAACTCTTTGCTATGATATCACCACATGCCTGTCATTGTTAGATATAAAGCTAAATTTTAATCATTTAGTTTGAATTATGTTTACATATAAACACATACGAGTAAATAAATTCAAGGTTGTCCCCACAATAACCTCTTTCCCTCAAATTTTGACTTTCCTTGAATGCCAAAGGATGAACGCCAAAGAGTAAGAGGTACAGCTCTTACCCTTAGGAGTGACAGCCTACAAGATGTTCTTTCTTGAGCTCGCCCTTACATGAGCCCCTGAATATCCAGGGATGAATGTTATTTGTGAATGTCATTAGGTATATGTGTCGTGGTAGAGGATAGTTGAATGTCTGTGCTAAAACAGATGTGAATTTAGAAACATACAACTACCCCAACTCCCTTTCCCAAAGAAAATTTTTTGGAGTGGCAGAAATCTCTCACAAAAGCCCACTCTTAATTGATACCTGAGTAGAAACTCCCTGTCCTCCCTCAGTCCTTTTTATTCTTTCTCTTTTTTTATTAATGACTTTTTACACTTTCAATTTACTACTAAATTAAAAACAGTAAGTTAAAATGGAGCGAGACACCGTTTTGACAGTAGTGAGAAATGATAGGAGCCACTGAGTAAAATACAATAGCATAAAAGATGGCAGAAGAGTTAAAAAGCATTGTAGTCTAGAGCTATTTAATGAGTGAGGAAAGTAGCATTTCATACCCCACTAGCTTCTGAAAGCATCCAGTGTTGAGAAATCTAATGATTTCTCCAGTTAATCATCAAAGGTGAAATTTTATCTAGTATACAATTAGGGAACATCAAGATGTGAATATAGTTTATCTTGAAAACATTTACTACAACTAATTCACTTTAATTGTAAATATCCAGAAACATAAAGGAAAAAATATAAAAAGCCGCTATCTTATCAGCAATAGATTTAACTCTTAGCATATTAGTATTTAACTCTCTATGTATAAATAGAAATATATTATACTATATAATTATATTATATAGGACATAGATATTGTATGATATATGTTTATGCCAAATTTGTGTGTGAGAACCTGAAACCAGCTTTATTTTTTTTTAATTTTTAAAATTGTGGTAAAAAACACAATATAAAATTTACCCTCTTGTTTTTTTTTTTTAATTTTTATTTTTTTTGACAGAGAGAGAGAGATACAGAGACAGAGAGAAAACTGAATTGGAGGCACTCCCCAGTTCAGCACATGGGTCCACAAGGGCCGGGGCTCGATCCTTGGTCCCCAGCACTGCAAAGTGAGCCCTTAACCCACTGAGCCATCCCAGCTTCCCCTCTTAATTGTTTTTAATTGTCCTCTTTAGTAGTGTTAACTATATCCACATTGAGAAGCCTGCTTTTTTTTTTTTTTACTCAACAATATAGTGTGAACATTTTCCTATATACGAGTATAGATGTTCATTTCTTAGGATGCATGGCTGTATCCTAATCTAGTTAATCAATCCCCTTTTGTCAGATGTGTAGGTTTCCAATTTTGGTTGTTAACACTGCATAAAGCATCTTTAAATATACATACCTCCACATTTCATCAGGATAAAGTTTTAGGAGAATTGTTGGATTAATTGATGTGTACTTTCTAAAGGCTTCCAATGTATATTGTCAAATTGCACTTATGTCACCAAATTTGAGTGCCTTTTTTCATTGTATTCCTGCCAATATTTGATTTTATAAGTATTTTAAATCATTGTTTATGTGAATCAATCTCTAATGCAAAAAGAAAATGCATCAGTAAAAGTTAAATAAGTCAATGAGAAAAAATATATATTGGGAATGTGATACATGAGATTATTATGGTTTATAAATTAGGAAACTATTGGTTCTTGAGGAGAACTTAACACATAACTATTCAGTGCACCAGCATAACTCTCCAGATATCTTTTCATTCAAAATCTAAATCAGTCCTCATGACTGAGAATACCTCATAATTTGAAGAAAAAGTGTTAAATGAGTTTAATCTCCGAACCCAAATCAGTGAATCTAGGATAGGACTGTAGTGATGTTTGTGTAATTTTTTTTTTTTTTTTGTCCCAAAGAAGTTTCAAGTTTTAATGAGCAAAAATCAGTGCAGATTTTGGTTATTCCTTTTGTATTATGTTTATAGAAAATCTTCCCTATTTCAAGGTTCTTTTAGTAGTTTTATAGTTTTAGTTTTTCAATTTAAGTCAGAAATTATAAATATTTTTATCAAATAGGCTGTATTCCACTTGCTAGAAGAGGTGGTTTTCCCTCCCATTAGTGTTTTTAAGGGGGTAGGGGAGAGGTGGGGGTGAGTAGAAGAGGGAAGGGAGAGGTAGAAGAGGGAGGGGAGAGGTAGAGGAAGGAGGGGGGAGAGGTAGAGGAGGGAGGGGGTCAAAAAAAAAAGGAAAAAA
>PVKE010006364.1:19255-46625 GCA_004027555.1 Craseonycteris thonglongyai | reverse complement strand
AACTTTAAATGAAAGGATAGGCAACAGAATGAATTTACCAAAAGCTAATTAATATGAACAGGAGTTAAGTTCCTATAGCATATTTTTGGTCATAACCAAACATCACCAAACTTCCAAATAAAGACCCAAACCTCTAATAATAAACATTGAAATAATGAGCTATATATACATGTAAGAAAGATGAATAAGAACAAAATAATTCTATTTCACACCACTTACTTTGGTTCCTAATGGAGGGTAGGTGGAGCCTATCCCCAAAGCTCAGCTGTAAGACAGGAGCCAACTCTGGACACACTTCCATTTCAGGGCACTCTACCCTCTGGGTGCCCTTCCATTGAGGGGTGCTCTCACCCACATGCACACTCACTTAGACTGAGAAAATAGACATGACAATTCACTAAATGTGCTCCTCTTTGGGATGTGGGAGGAAATGGGCATCCCTGGAGAAAACCCATGCAAACATTGGGAGAATCTGAAAACTCCACATAGACAGTGGCCCCAGCATTATAATGAAATAATATTATAATTAACATTTTTTAAGAACTGCACATAATTGTACACGCTATACTTTTATATGACTGTGGCACGGTAGGATTGTTTACATCAGTGTTACCACCAAAACATGAATAAACATAGGGCACTACTCTAACTGGGTTCCCAAGAAGGTGTCTGAAGAGACTGTGCCTTCTGCTTATTGGCCACTGGGTCCTCCCAGACTGCCCCTGGGTGCTATGGCAGAGGGACAGGGAGGAGGGGGAGGATGGGGGGAAGGAGGGACAGGGGAGGCGGAGGGGAAGGGGAGGGGAGGGGAGGGTGAGGGTGGAGATGCAGGTGGCAGCGCGGAAAGGAAAGGGGGAAGGAACGAGTTGAACCTGAATGTCAGGTAGAACAAGCTGGGCCACCTTGCAGGCACACTTCAGGCTGACGCTATGATATTAGGACAGCTACGACATCACTAGATGATAGGAATTTGTCAGCTCCATTATAATCTGACCATCATAGATTGGGCTGAAACATCCTCATGTGGCACCTGACTATAGTATTTTTATTATTGTTAAATTTATTGGGGTGACATTGATTGGTAACAATTACATAGTTTCTAGGTGTACAATTCTGTGTTACGTTGACATAACTATAGTATTATACAAAAGTTCCAGAAAGCAAACATTGGTGATAAGTCTTGTTTTTGAAGTACACTGGTTATAATATATAATTCTGCAGATTTGTCTGAACCCTCTGAGTGCCAACTTATTTGTATTACTATTCTATCCTGTGAGCAGTAATGATTCAGACATTGATTAAGAAGTTTATCGAAAGAGTTCCAGATGCTGGCACCTGAATTTGTGAGAGTTTGGAAGGGCTTCAGATCTATGGCCAACTGAGTATCAGGCAGAACAAGAAGACAGAAACAGAGGCAAATGCAGGCTCTAGTCTGTCAGTCCTAGGGCACAGTGCTGGCCCTGGACTAGTTCCCACAAGGATGAGTCTCAGAAAGTGTGGCTGAGTCAAATAAATATACAGGGTCCCGGATGCCTACCAATCCTCTGAACTTTTGGCTGGGATGTAATCTAAAGGTAGACATCAAATGAACTCAGTTATGGGACAAAAGACAAACAAGTTAGGAAATATGTGGATGGGATAATTAGTACAGTTTAATTAGTGTGGCATCACTACTACAAAATGAATAATTAAAGGAGAAAAATGAAATTATAATAGAAAACACAGGTACCATTGAAATGATCATGATCTAAGAGTACATGTAAGAGGGACAGTTCTATTTTCTTTCTTCTCTTTATAAACTTGCCTATTTCTGTTAAGTGGCCTCTGCCTGACTCCTTAATGTTGGCTTCAGGAGTTGGGCTAGTGACATGTTCTGTTTAGTTCCTGGGAGGAGAACCAAAGATCCTTCTTCATGAAAATTTGAACTATCCAACTTTAGCACTGTCCTTAGTATTCTCCCTGTGTGAGAGCCCGGCCTGTGGGATTTGACTGATTTTCAGGGCAATAGAACTCTAATAAATCTGGGATTAAGTATAGTATAAGATTATTCACAAGAGTCACGTGAATTTATTGTCAAATAGACTAATCGTGAGAACAAATCTAAACTACTTTGTTGAAATCCCATAAAAGAAAAAAAATTGGCAGTTTTGCAATTAACAAAATCTCTGTTAACAACACTTCAAAGGAACAGAACAAGTCCTAGCTGACAGTAGCATTTTGCTTCTCTGAAGATAATACTTTATGACAGTGAAAATATACTTGCTGGTTACTGAAAGTCACTTAAAAGAAAAAATGTGTATTTGTATTCATGGAAATACAGTTACGTTCTGGCAAGCTGCCTCTGAGTATAAAGGGCATGTCCTAGAAAGACAGGCATTAGTGGAAATAACAGGATGAGTGAGTTAATCCTCTTCTTTAGAAAATACTTTATTAATAAGAATTTTCTCAAAAGTGATATCACAGGTCTCCTGCAACTCAAATGAAACCATAAAACATACAAAGTATTTCCTTCCTCTCAGCAAGTGATAACTTAGAATTGTACTACAGAGAACCCAGAAGTATATGATCACATATCAGACAGAGTAATGGCAAGGCTTTACCTGTAACAATTCAGTTTTATATTAAAATCATGAGAAAAAGTACTATACTGCTTTATTTTTGATAATGCACTTTTTAAACACTTGGCATTAAATTCCATATTTTTTATTTGGGTGTTATCTTTATAATTGCACTGAAATGTTAGTTCCAAAAGGACAGGGACATTGACTCTTTTGTTTGTTACAGTATTTTCAGTGTCTCATAGTGCATGACATAGTAGGCATTAAATAAAGGAATCAGTGGATGAGTGAAGGAATCAAAGTTTTAAGAAGTGTATTGGATGTTTGATTTACAATCACATAAAATAACGCATATGATGCAGCACTACAATAATAAGAAAGAAAAGGCCAAATAAAACGGTGGTTTTTCTTTTTCCCAGCAGGCTCATGTGCTATAAAATAAGAAATAGTATAAAAACTCATAGACACGCACAACAGTTTAGTGGTTACCAGAAGGTAAAGGGGGAGTGGAGAAGGTAGAAATGGGTGAAGGGGGTCAGATATATGATGACAGAAGATTTGACTTTGGGTGAAGAACACACAGTACAATAAATATATAGGTGATGTGCTAAAGAATTGTACACTTGAAACCTACATAATTTTAGTAATATCACCCCAATAATTTTAATTAATAAAATCTGAACAAAACAAAACAAAAGAGTAGTATCCCAACTCTTTCTTTCCTCTTTCTTACATTTTTGGCTTGTAATTGGCTTATATATACTTTTAATGTGGAATGTTTATTAGGGGATGTTATTATAAAGCAATGTTTTTCAACAGATAGGGTATTAGCACAAAGAGTTATAAACAGAAACGTGCATTTTATTGGGGAGCATGCAAGCTGAACATTTTCCCCAGTATTTATGAAATCATAAAAGAAAACCCAATTACTTTCCCTAAGGAAAATTTCTATCAACAGGGAACAGTGCATCATATGGGACTCTAAGAAACGTTTTTTTTTATTCCATCACTTCCTATTTTGGGTCTAGGTAATCTTATAAGTTAAATGAAATTAATGAGGTAAAAACTTTTCCGTATCTATTTCCACACATGGCAAATGTACATTTATTTATTTTTATTTATTTTATTTTTTTATTTTTATTGTTTTTGACACAGAGAGAGAGATACAGAGACAGAGAGGAGGGGGAGGGCCCAGAACAGTCTCAATAGTTACACATCATTGGTTTTTCCACATAGTTTCATTCCATGGGTGGGCGCGGGGCTGCACAGGGCAGGAGCTGGGCCGGGGTCTCACCCCGGTGAGAACTGAATTGGGGGCACTCCCGGGTTCAGCATATGGGTCCACACGGGACCAGGGCCGGGATTCGATCCTTGGTCGCTGGGGCTGCAAAGTGAGCGCTTAACCCACTGAGCCATCCCGGCTTCCCCTGTACATTTATTTTTAATATTGAAATATATACTTATGATGGATAATGGTGAAATTTGGCTAAAGGTACACATCAGAATGGTAATACATTGTAAGCACCATTTAAGTCTTTAGCTATTATTATTATATTTATTTTGAAGATACCACTCACTTGCTTATGTCAAAATTCAATAAAGAACTGATTTAAAAAGAATACCCACAATTTGATACAGAACATGACATGGCAGAAAATCTTGATTGTAAAAATGCAAGTTGTAAATTTCTTAGGTATCTAGGACTGATCTACATTGACAAGATTTTATTACTATTGGAATGGCAAGTTTAAATTTCTATTTCTTCACTTGTTGCCTTTCTTTTAAAAAAATTTTTTTTTAAAAAGATTTATTTTATTGTTTTTGATAGAGAGAGAGAGAGAGAGAGAGAGAGAGAGAGAGAGAGAGAGAGAAGAGGGAGGGCCCAGAGTAGTCTCCCAAATTGTATGTCATCAGTTTTCAACATGGCTTTATTCCACACAGGTGGGTGGGGGGCCGAGCAGGACAGGAATTGGGCTGGGGGTCTCCCATGTGGGAGACATGCCCCCTCAAGGCAGGGGCCGAATGGGTGTGTGTGTGTGTGTGTGTGTGAGAACTTAACTGGGGGCCTCTCACATGGGAAACATACCCCAGTTCAGCATATGGGTCTACACGTGCTGGGGCAGAGATTCAATCCTCAGTCCTTGGGCTGGAGAGCAAGTGCTTAACCTGCTGAGCCCTTCCATCTTCCCCTCTTGCTGCCTTTCTCACTTCACTTAGCCTGAATACCTTCCTCTATAACATGAGGATAGTAATATTTACTTTTGTAGATTCTTATGAAACAATATTTTGAAAGATTTATTTAAATATGACCGTGTGTATGTGTATACACCATGGGGCATGTGATAGGGGCTAAAATATTTTACCTATTATTATATAGTTATTATTAATATTGTTATTATCATCTGGTCTGTTTAACTACACTATGCATGAATTCTCTGTATACATCCATCCTTCCTAAATTGTGAACTAGGCTTCTTCTTCGACTTTTTAAAAAAGATTTTTTTTTTATTGTTTTTGAAAGTAGAGAGAGAGACACAGATTGAAGGGTGAGGGACCAGAGAAGTCTCCACAGTTGTACATTATTGGTTGTGACATAGTTTCATTCCACACAGTTAGATGTGGGGCCACAGTGGGTAGGACCTGAACTGGGGGCCTCCCACATGGGAGGCAAGAACCATTGCTGCCATTCTGGCAGTTACCGGTTACACTGGAGTTCAGCATATGGGTTTGCACGAGCCAAGGCTGAGATTTGATCCCTGAATCTCGCAGTTGCAAGACAAGCACTCAACCTGTTGAACTATTACCCACTAGAATTCTTTTCCTTTATTTAATACCTTCAGTATCTTATCTTCTTGGCTTTTATTATATCCAGTTTCTGAAGAGAAAAAATTTTTTTCTCATTATTTTCTTAAAACAATAATGCTGATTTTAAGAAATTTTCCCTTAAAATGCTCTACGATTGACTTCTTCTTGGTTAAATTCAACTCATTAGTCCTAATTTTGTCACCTTAGTTCCTGATTTATTCTTTTTTGAAAAAAATAAGTGGAAAAGATAAAATGCAGCTCAAAGACAAACATTCAAAGTCATTCTATGTAGTGTCTTCTAAAATCTAAGAAAGCGATAATTGTGATTTGAATTTGAAAGAGCATTTCTAGTAGGACCATACTAATTTGACTTGACAGGCAAAACATGTTTACAATCCCAGGTTATATTATTATCTAATAATTTAAAAAAGCACTCTGTACTATTAACTAAGATTTTAAAAGAAAAATTAAATCTCTTTTTGATCCACCCTAATCTCCAGTTCTTTATGACTTACATTCCCTTAGCAGTTGTAGGTTTGATGAGTGCTGTGCTTCATTTGAATTCATTGTTGTCTGTTAAAATCAGCAGAAAGGATTCTGGGACAAGAATGAATATTTGAGAAAACCAACAACTTCAAAATGGTGGAAATTCATGAAGTAATACAACACTAAGTTGAAGTAACTTCTACTTTACCCTACAAAATTTTATTTGGTTCCCTCAACTTTACTTGTACAGTGTTTCTTTGTCGTCTCTGGTGTTTAGCTGACACATACCCGTACACACTGAAGATTCATAGTACTGTTTTCTACACATTCCATGTTAGATCGTGGTTCTTTCAGCCACTTCACAAATCTTTCTTTGAGTTCTGCATTGTAATAAGCCATGGGGACATGGTGGTCTCTGTACTTAGTAGCCTCCATTCTAACAGGGAAGGTAGTCACCAGACAACAATTACAAATATAATGAGTATTGCAATGGAATAAGTTAGGGGGACCATATTCTAGTCTTGACAAAGGTGGGGATCATAGAGAGTACTCCCAAGAAAATGAAACAACTTATAATCAAGCCTCAGCACTAAATAACTCACCTTAGGGGGTGTGTCGAATCCTCATATTTAATTTTATGCCCTAATGAGATATATTAAAGTGAAACTCATATGGATATGTACAAACATAAAAATAGATTTCAATTTCTTTTTTGAGGTGAGTGGGACCCTTAGCATAAATTAGGACATGTAAATATGAAGTAATTTATTCCTTCATCAAAATAGTTATAGGAATTTCCCATTCTGTCAAAGAATGAATTTTTCTTTTGGCTTGATCTGAGCCATATAAAGAAATATCTTGATATACTCATGGTCTCTATGTACCACTAAAAAGCTTAAATATCTTAAAAATTTATCTGAGGTTCAAAAAATCTTCATGATATTTTTACTGTTAATATCTGTATGAAATCTCAAGATAAAGTCAAGTAGAACTAGGCATTTCTTATAAACCAGATTTCATTAGTCAAAGAACTAATTCAACTTAACAGTATTTAACTAGTTTTTGACTATTTTTAAAAATACTTTTGCAGACCACATTACTCAGATATTGATCTCTAATACAAGGGCATCTTATACTCAGTTTGTCCTCTTAGAGGAGACAAGCTAATTATAAGGTAAACATATAACAAAAAAACCTACGTTATGCAATAGGTAAGGAAAAACTAAAGGAAAAACATAAGAAAGAAAGAAAAGGAAAAGGAAAATAAGAACAAAAAGAAAAGAAAAATGAAGTACATGTGTTATAAGACACAGGATCTAACTTGAAAAGGTTCTTACTAGTCAAATATACGAGAGTCTGAGCACCAAAATAAGTAGGTCCAGTCATTTATAAACTGGTGAAAAATGCAGTAGCCTGTGTGAGTGCACTCAGTCAGTAGATGATTAGATGAATGAATGAGTGAATGCATGCAGGAGAAAGGAAGCTCTTGCAGTAGAATGCTGAGGGTTGGCTTATAAACGTGGAGAGAATAGTGGAATTGAAATATCAGCCTTTGCAACCCTCCTAGTAAAGATCTGATGAGGAAAGAATCATCAGTGGATACTAAATCTAGAGGATCACTGTATTCGCATGGTCTTAAAGAGTCTCCTTACAAATGTTTTCTTAGTTACATGGGAAAAATAGTAATTACACAGTAGTAGAATCAGAGGACACCTTGATTAGTCACCAAAATTTATATCACCAACGAGGGGCTGATAGATTGTATGTCTCCCTTGAAAAGAAACGAGGTTACCAAAGCAGTGTTCTAAATGGAAACGGAATCCCTGAGTTAATCATGAGGAAATATCAGACAAGTCTATAATGAGAAATGGTGTATTGGAAAAAAAAAAAGATTCTATTCTTTGAAAATGTCAATGTCATAAGGGAAAAAGAAAGGCTAAGGAAATGTTCCATTCCAGGTCTTCCTACAGAAGGTTGATGAGGTGTAACTGCTAAAGGCCACATCTAACTCTATTATAGTACGGCTCCTGCATTGAAAGAGAAAATATGAGGGCAGGCTGATAAATTTTGACTCCACTTAAATAGAAAATGAAAGGGAAAAGATATTTTAATAAAATAAAAAAAGAAATATACCTACATCATTCATTTTCAAAGCTGCATAACTATTTTTCTACAAAATTACCACACACTTCAATAAACTTTCACCAACGCCGCACTACTTTATGAAATCTGTCCTTAAAAAAAATTGGTGTTCTGTTTTTGAAACTATTTCCTTAGTACAGACTTCATAGATGAAGTGCTGGTTCTTCAAGTGTTCCTTTAGTTTTGGGAACAGGTGGAAATCACTAGGAGTCAGGGCTGGGCTATATGGCAGATATGGTGGCACTGAAAAGTCCAGGCATCGGATTGTATCAAATTGTATCTCTTGTTGATGCACTTGTGTGAGGCTTGGCATTGTCATGTTGAAGAAGTGCTTCATTTCTTATTGCAATCTGTTTGATTCTTCATTTTTATTCAGTAAGAGTTTCAATATAATGCTAAGAGTTTATTGTTCCATTTTCAAGGAAGTCTGTAAGAACAACACATTCAGAATTCCATGAACAGTCAATATGACCTTCCCAGCTGAGGCTTGAGTTTTGAATTCTTTTGGCTGAGTTGATCCTTATGGTGGCATTCTGTGGACTGCTTTTTGTTCTTGAGGTTCTAATGATGGACCCAAGTTTCGTCACCTGCAATAATCATTTTTATTTTTATTTTTTTTTACATTGTTAAATTTATTGGGGTGACATTGGTTGGTAATAATTACATCGTTTCCAGGCATACAATTATACATTACATTGTCTATGTATTGCATTATGTGCTCACCACCCAGAGACAGTTCTTTTTCTATCACCATATATTTGACACCCCCTTCCTATTCCCCCTCCTGCTCTCCTACTCTCCTCCTCACTTACCCTCAGGTAACCACTAAACTATTGACTGTGTCCATGAGTCTTTGTTTCTTTGTCACTTTCAGTTTTATAATCCAACTATAAGTGAGGACATGTGTTTCTTGATTCATAAAATATGTATATATTTATTTATACTTACTCCTGGAGAACTAGTCATATTTTAAAATAACATTTAAAAAAACACACATATAGAACTTTATTTTTTCACTTCACTTCATTTTGTTTTTCACTACTTATTTCGTGTTTTCAAATAATTTACTATTGCCTCTGATGACTATAGTTAATATAATAGCGCTTATCTTAACCAAACAGAGACTGATGATTGTAAAGATAGTAAAACACAACCTTTTTCTCCCATAGACACAAGATTCCCTTATCAGTTGTAACAAATACTTCTTCTGTTGATTGATATTTAGTTAATAAATGAATGTTTCTGTTTCATCATTTATGTAAAAAGACTTCAGTAAACTTAGCTAAATGACATACTGTGCTGACCCAAAGATGAAAGCCTTGATGTTATTCTTGCTTGGAGAATATGAAAAATAATGTGCAACTCTGAAATATTTTTATTTAATTTTCAACAACACTTCTAACATATTGTCATCAGTGAGATTTTTTAATTGTACATATCAACAGTGGAGAAGCCTTTTAAATTCTAATTTATCCCCACATTCCCAACATTAATGATTTAAGAGACACACATCAGACTACACAATTGCTGGGCAAAATAGTGGATTTCTCATGTTGTATTATTTATGTAGAGTTGTCATCGCTCTGAAGTCTGTTAAAAAAAGCATATAGCACACATTTACAATAACCAAAATCTTTTTTTATTTATGAAATTATGTAATGAAAAGACTCTACTACCCACATATACATAGTGAACTTTAAAATATACTAATTGAATTCATTTAGATTATTATACAGAATTAATAGTGGTTGAAAGTTATTTAATAACCAATTCTTCAAAATTATCTTGAAACCAAATCTTCTTCATATGGCTAAAATTTGAAGCTATTTTTGTGTAATCTAAATGATCAGATAATTCATTCAATAACTCAAATATATAAATTATTATCTGTTTGGTTCTAAACAACTAGATTCAGTATTTCTAAATAACCAGATTTGATAACCATTTTGTTTCATTCTGTACCTTAGATCCCCAGAGTCAATTCATCTTATAATTGAAAGTTTGTACCCTTTGACCAATAGCTACTTACTTTCCCTTCCCTCCAGTCCCCTGGCAACCACCACTATACTCTCTGTTCTATGAGCTTGGTAATTTAAAAAAAAATTTAAATTGTTTTAAAAGATTTATTTTTATTGTTTTTGACGAGAGAGAGAGAGAGAGAGAGAGAGAGAGAGAGAGAGAGAGAGAGAGAGAGAGAGAGAGAGAGAGAAGGGCCCAGAGCAGTCTTCATGGGTACAGATCATTGGTTTTCTACATAGTTTCATTCCATAGGTTAGAGGTGGAGATGCAGAGGGCAGAAATTGGGCTGGGGCCTCCCACATGGAGCATGCCCAGTGAGAACTGAACTACGGGCACACTCCAGTTCAGCATATGGGTCCACACAGGCTGGGGCCAGGATTTGATCCTTGGACCCCAGGGCTACAAATGAGTGCTCAACCTGATGAGCCATCCCAGCATCCCAATAATATTATTTTAGATTCCACATATAAGTGATACCATTTGTATTCTGTTGCCTGGTTATTTCACTTAGCCTTATAACTTCTAGTTTAATTTGTGTTGTCTAAATGGCTGGATTTCTTTTTTATGGATAATATTTTATATAATATATATCAATATTATATATATCAAATTTTCTTTATCAGTTCATTTGTCAACAGACTTATGTTGTTTCCATATCATGGCTATTGTAAATAATGTTGCAATAAACATGGGAGTGAAGATATCTCATTGAGATACTGATTTTATTTCCTTCAGTTATAGGTTGAGAAGTAGGATTGCTTGATCATATGACAGCTCTATTTTTCATTTTTTGAGAAACTTTAATACTGTTTCCATAGTGGCTACACCAATTTACATTTCCACTAATGATCTACAAGTATTTCCTTTCTCCATATTGTTGCCAATGTTTGTTTTCTTGACTTTTTGATAATAGCCATCCTGATAGATGTGAGGTTATATCTATCTACTTTCTCTGGTTTTGATTTGCGTTTTTCTGATAATTTATGATCTTTACTATCTTTTCTAGTAGCTGTTGGCCATTTATGTATCTTATTTGGAAAAATGTCTTTAGATCCTCTGTCCATTTTTTATATCAGATTATTAGTATCTTTTGCTACTAAGTTGTGTCAGTACCTCATACATTTAAGATATTAACCCTGTAATATATAAATGGCTTGCAAATATTTTCTCCTGTTCTGCAGGCTGCCTTTTCATTTTGTTGATTGTTTTGTTGCTGTGCACAAACTTTTTAGTTGCATATTGTACTACCACTTTTTATTATTTATTAATTTTGTGCTTGTCTTTTTGATGTCATATCCCAAAAATACTTGCAATACCAATGTCAAGGAACATTTTTCCTATGTTGTCTTCTATGAGTTTTATGGTTTCAGGTCTTACATGTTAAGTCTTTAATATATTTCGAGTTAATTTTGTAAATGGTGTAAGATAGGGGTCCGGTTTCGTTTCTTTTTTTCATGTGAATGTCCAGTTTTCCCAGCACCATTTATTGAAGAGACTTTTATTTCTCCATAGTGTATTCTTGCACTCTTGTCCAATATTTATGAGTTGACCATATATGCATGAGTTTATGTCTGGGCTCTTTATTCAGTTTTGTTGGTCTATATGTTTTTTTTAATGCCAGTACTATACTGTTTTGATTATTATAGCTTTGTAATATAGTTTGTAATCAGGAAGTATGATATATGCAGTTTTATTCTTTTTCAGGATTGCTTACACTATTTGGATCAATTTTACCAGTGATCTTTTGTATGTAGTTATTTCCCAATTTTTGCTTTCCTATGTTTTATGTGGGAGGACATAAGCTAGTATTTCCTACTCTGTCATCTTGCTAATGTCACCTGTGTGTAATGTTAGAAGGATAGATAAATGCTAAAACTTCCAAAGATAAATAGATAAATATTACTTTTTATGGAAGTGTCTTTTTTATTATAATTATTATATATGAAAAATACTGATGGATATATATATATATGTTACATATACGTTGTGGGTTCATACATTCTTTTAACAAATATCAATTAAACATTTACTACGTGCCATCACAGTGTCAAAAAGTAATAGCTATGAGTAAGATAGGAGAAAAATAAGTAACAGCAAAATTATGAATCACTTAAAGTTGCTTCTCTATGGAGAATTTCTAGAGAACATGACGGGAACATTTTGTAATTGACATTTGCTAGATTGATACTTGTCCCAAACAAGTGGAAAAGGCTCTCTACTGAAAGATGTAGGTTTACCATATCTAGCCTGAGTCTAGCTTGCTTCTGTGGGTCACCCTTAGGGCTTAGGTTTTGCTTAGGGAGGACACTATTTAGGGACAGGCAGTGAAGACGCGTATGAAGAAAAGTAGCAACCGTTTTGAGGAATCATTCACATTGTTTGCCT
This sequence comes from Craseonycteris thonglongyai, assembly GCA_004027555.1. Lineage (NCBI taxonomy): Eukaryota > Metazoa > Chordata > Mammalia > Chiroptera > Craseonycteridae > Craseonycteris > Craseonycteris thonglongyai. The sequence goes on along the minus strand of PVKE010006364.1, from coordinate 34,230 downwards.
TTGTAACTTTATCCCAAAATTACACTTACATATTGGAAAACTTTCTTACTTCTCAGTATTTTGTTTTTACTTTTTGGAGATGGAGTATCCTGAGAGATTTCATACTGGAAGGAATAATGTGAACCTTTGACATTTATTCCATAAGTTTTTGTCAGTGCTTGAAGTTATACATATTTTTATTTCTGTCACTTATAAATTAGGCATAGCAAATATTATTTTAAGATTCACTGAAAAATTGAACTGTTTTTCTTACCCCCTGTTTTATCAGTTTATTTATTCACTCATTTAATAGTTAGAAAGCAAAAGAACTGCAATAAGCATAGTTCATCAGTTTCCTTGTCCATCTATACTTTTGGGGAAAATTGGTAAGCATATTAGTTTTTATCTTTTATTAATTTTGACTTAGTTTTCAAAAAATCTTTCTTGAACACTTACTATGTGCTGCTTGAAGCAGAGGTCAGAAAGAGAAATATGTCAAAGACTTAATGTAAAAGAGCCCATTATTCAGAATACAGATCTTGGATCAATTTGTATAATACTATAAAAACATGATATTGTTCATATGAATTTGGAAATCATCACTGCTTTTAATAGTTTAGTAGTTTTCAATGTTTTATAAGCAAATCTATCATATGTTAATGAAAATTTATATTAAAATGCATTATTAATAGTATAAATAACTAGTGCTCAAACTTCAGAATCACATGGAGGGCTAGTTACAACTCAGATTATAACTTCAACCCCAGAGTTTCTGATTCAGTGACCTAGGGTGGTTTATAAGAATTTGTGATTCTAATAAGCTCCCAGATGCTGTAGCTGCTGCAGCTACCAGAAACACACTTTGTTTCAACCCAGGGCTACACAAACTAAAGCCATGGGTTAAACCCAGCCAGAGCCGTGATTTATTTTTATAAATAAAGCTGTAGTGGAACACAGCCTCACCCACTTCTGTGGTCTATGGGTACTCTTGTGCTACAAGTTACGTAGTTGTGACAGAAGAGACCTTATGACCCACAAAGCCTAAAGTATCTATCATCTGACCTTTTATAGAAAAAAAAAAAGTGCTAACTTCTGATTTAAATGGTCATTGTGTTATCACCTTGGCTTCTCATTTGAAACTCTGTTATTTTTAGTGGAATATCTTTTTTTTTTTTTTTAAGATTTTATTGTTTTTGACAGAGAGAGACAGAGACAGAGAGAGATAGAGAGAAGTGAGAGGGCCCAGAGCAGTCTCCATAGTTGTATGTCATCAGTTTTCAACATTAGTTTTTGACATGGTTCCATTCCACACAGTTGGGCGGGGTGCACAGGGTGGATCTGGGCTGGGGGCCTTCCTCATGGGAAGCACACCCCAGAGTAGAACATTATCCTGATAATCACAAATCCAAAGCAAGTATTACTGGCTTACAGCCTTTTGGGGGATATTTACTATGCAGCTTTAAGGATTTAGCAAACTGCTTCCAGAAAATATTTTTGGGGGTACTTACTATGCAGCTTTAAGGATTTAGCAAACTGCTTCCAGAAAATATTGACTGAAAGTAAAATAGAAATTCCTTTTTTCTCCTCCAGACTGTGACTATGCCAGTAAGAAAAAGAGGATAAATAATGCAGTTTAAAGGATAAATTAATTTGAAGATCCGACCTAATTGTATTCTTTGACATATGAATTTAGAAATTCTAGATGTTTAATATTAGTTGGTGTAAATTGGCAAGAATATAAGAAAAGTGGCTATTTTTACATTTTTTTCTGAGGTAAATAATGGTAACTTTAACTTCTTTCAAAATAAGGCTGTTTAGAAAGTGCTTACTGAAATCATATGAGAATTGAAATTCATTCTTTTTAAATTAGTAAAGGACTTCATAAATAACAAAATCAACATCCAGGTTACAAATTATTAACAGAAAAAGTGAATTAATATTTGAAAATATTTTTATGTCTTTCTCCAAATAAGTGTCAGTGGCAGATTCTTTGGTTCATGTACTCTGTGGTGCTTTGATTTAGAACTGCATTACCGGAGCAGAGAGGCAGGGTGGGAGCCTTCATTTTTAGTTGGTACAGACCCTGGTAGAGATGGCGGAGCTCCCAATCCTGCAGCTGCCTGCCTTTCCCAACTGAAACAGAGGTAGAGCGGGGATGAAGTGTTCCTAGAAACTGAATCTGTAACAGAATGTTCTCAAACTCAACACAATTCACTTAAAAAAATTCCTTAAAATACAAAAAAACAGTTTTAGTTTTGTGGCTTCTAAATACATTGTCTTCTTATTTTTTGAAAACAGAGATTATTCAGTATATTTTTGACCAGAACACAAATGTGAAAGCAATCAATTCACGGAAGGTAGAAAGACATCAAACTTTAAATCACTGAGGGTTGGAACAGGGATAACACTCTCTCTGCAGCTCTTCTAAGTGAACTTGATGTGAAGAAGCAATGAATGTATCCATAGTGAAAAACATCAGAACTGCAAATGAACAAAACATATGCAGGTTTATTTTAAGTGCAACTCTTATTACTTGAGATACAAATAAGGCTAGACCTTATTGTCCGAATATGCACTGAATTGTGTTTCCTCAAAATTCCCATGCTGAAACTCTTAACTCCCAATGTAATTGCATTTAGAGATAGACCTTTAAGGAGATAATCAAGGTTAAATGAGGTCATAAGCGTGATTTCTAAAGCCATAGGATGGGGGTCCTTATAAGGAGAGGAAGAAACATCAAAGATCTCTCTTGTTGCTGTGCTTGTGCACAGCAAAAAGGCCATGTGAGGACACAGACAGAAATGGGCATCTGCAAACCATAAAGCTAGATCTTACCAGAAACCAAACTTGCTGTACCTGGATCTTAGACTTCTAGCCTTCAGAATTATGAAAAAAATAAATGTCTGTTGATTAAACCACCCAACTATGGTATTTAGTTATGGCAGCCCAAGCAGATTAATACATATCTTTTTTGCAAAAAGACCTAAGCAATAATCAAATGCAGCCATTATTCTTGCAAAGGCATTTGAAAACAAACTGTGACTATTTTAAAGGAAAGGCATCAGAATTTTTATATCAAAGTAGAAAAAATTTAGATGAGTATTCTTGGCTACAGGAGTAGAAGATATAGACAAATAAGAAAATAATAGCATGACTTAGATGTCCTTTCTGCTCTAAGAGATGGGAGTTTAGTAGAAAATACAGATATATGGAGAAATAACTGCAATACAGAAGGATAATTTATTAGCTTTCGTTGCTGTCATAACAAGTTACCACAAACTAACAGGCTTAAAACCAAATTTATCTCACAGTTTGAGTGTCCAAAGCCCAACTTGAAATTCACAGGGATAAAATCATGGCATTGGGAAATGACATACCTTTTTCAAAAAATTTTTAAAAATTAAATATAATTTTAAATTAAAAATTTAATTACAGTTGACATTCAATATTATTTTATATTAGTTTCATGTGCACAGCACAGTGGTTCAACATTTATATTACTTAAGAAGTAATCTTCCAATTAGTCTAGTACCTACTTGGCACTATACATAGTTATTGTAACATAATTGACTATATTCCCTATTGTTTACTTTATATTCCCATGCCTACCATATTTTGCCATGTATAGTGTGTTGCTGTGTATAATGTGCACCCATGTTTTTGGTCCAAACTTTCAGGGAAAAAAGTCTTTTATTTTAATTTTATTTATTGTTAAATTTATTGGGGTGACATTGGTTGATATCAATTACATTGTTTCCAGGTGTACAATTCTACATTACATTGTCTATACATTGCATTATGGGCTCACCACCCAGAATCAGCTTGCTTTCCATCATCATACATTTGATTCTCCCTCCCTACTCCCGTTTTAATTTTCAATTCAAATTTTTGTTCCAATTTAGGTACATATTGTTTGTGTTGTAAAGAAATATTAACACTCATTGTTAAACATTATTTTGCATATAGATATTGTTATTGATTTCTAGAGTTACACTTAACTCATAAACATATATAAAGAACTAAAAACATTTACATAGATACAGCATTACTACTACCCATATATAGCGTGCATCCTTATGTTTCTCTCACAAATTTGGGCTAAAAAGGTGCGCATTATACATGGCAAAATACAGTATTTTGTAACTACCAATTTGTATTTCTTAATCTCTTCACCTCTTTCAACCAGCCCTACTAACTTTCCGCTCATCTGGCAACCAACAGTTTGTTATCTGTATCTATGAGTTTGCTTCTGTTTTGTTTGCTCACTTATTCTGTTCTTTAGATTTCACACGTAGGATCATAAGGTATTTGTCTTTCTCTGTCTGATTTATGTCTGTCAGCATAATACCTTCTATGTCCATCCACGTTGTAATGAAAGATAAGATTTCATTATCTGTAATGGCTGAGTAACATTCCATTATATATAAATTATGCACCACTTCTTTGTGAAAGAACAGTCATGGAGATGTAATATACAACACATGATAAATCCAGCAACCATCTGACATCATACTGTTTGTACTCTGGCTCAGTCCAAAGCTGGCCACCAGGTGTGCCAGCCCCAGGGCAAGCTGGCATGAGCCACAAAGCAATTCACAGAGGGCTGCTACCTGCACTGGGCATGGAGGTACCTCCAGAGGACAAGCCACGAACTGAGGCTTACTGTTGGTTAGTGCTGGGTTTAGGGCTGCTCAGCCAGAGGCACTGGACACGCCAAAGCCAGATGCCACTTATTTGCATTTTGTGAACCTTTGAGGGAATTTAAGTAAGTCTGTAGCTTGAGTCAAGATAGGCCGTTTGTACAAAAGCAGCTTGGGTGTGCCAGAGAGTTGGGTTGGGCAGGGTCTCAGGGAATCAGCGTGGGGCAAAGGAATGATGTCTGCCAGAGTGACAGAGACCCCAATATGGCAGCTGCTTGCATCTGCAAACCAGGATGGAAGAGGCTTCAACAAAGAAACAATGGCTTCCACCAGCTCTGGAGAAAGTTGTCCCTTCAGCACTCACCCTGAAGCCAGACAACTCAGTTCTTCCCTTATGTCCCTGATGCCTTTTAACTGCTGCCCCAGTGCTGAAGCTCAGAGCAAGGGAGTCTATCTGTCAGTAAGTCTGTGCATGAATCCTGAGACTGCAGCTGCCTTGGTCTTACTCAGCCACAGTGTTTGCTGGTTTTGCCGACAGAAATTATTGTGACTTCTCTCCCCAGCAGTGGAACCCTGGCCTGGGGTGCCTGGTGTGGGGCTGCGACAACCTCAGTCCTCTGGTGGGACCTCCACAGCCTAGATATCCCTCTTGATTTTTAATGGTCACATATGGGTGTGGGACCAGTTTCACATTGCTACCCCTCCTATCAGTCTGGAGGTGGCTTCTTCTATATGTCTCTTTATTTTTAATTTTTTGAGGAACTGCCATACTGCTTTCTGTAGTGGCTGCACCCATATGCAATCCCACCAACAGAGCACAAGGGTTCCTTTTTCTCCACATCCTCACCAACACATTTGTTGATTTATTGATAATAACCATTCTGACAGGTGTGAGGTGATATCTCATTGCGGTATTAATTTACATTTCTTTGATGATTAGTGACATTGAGTGTCATTTCATATGTCTATTGGCCATCCGTATTTCCCCTTTGGAGAAATGTCTATTCAGGTTCTCCATCCATTTTTCAGTTGGATTTCTTGTTGTGTTTTTTGGTGTTCAGTTGTGTGAGTTCTTTATGTAGTTTGGATATTAACTAACTTTATATAGTTTGGATGTAGCATTGGTAAATATACCATTCAGTAGGTTGTCTTTTGGTTTTATTGATGGTTTCTTGTGCTGTGAAAAAACTTTTTTAGTTTAATATACTTTGTTTATTTGTTCTTTTGCTTCCCTTGCCAGAGGAGATGTATCAGAAAAAGCATTACCAAGAGTGATGTCAGAGAGTTTATTGCCAGTGTTTTCTTCTAGGATTTTTATGGTCTTGTATTTTACATTTAAGTCTTTAATCCATTTGAGTTTACTCCTATATATGGTGTAAGAAGGTTGTCTAGTTTCATTTTTTTTGCACATATCTGTCCAGTTTCCCAAAATCATTTATGGAAAAGACTGTTTATACCCCATTTTTTGTTCTTGTTTTCTATGTCATAGATCAATTGACCATATAAGAGTGAGTTTATTTTGGGGCTCTCTATTTTGTTCCATTGGTTTGTATGTCTGTTTTTATGCCAGTATCACACTTTTTTGATTACCATGGCCTTGTAGTATAGTTTGATAATAGGTAGCATGATACTTATAACTTTGTTCTTTCTCAAGATTTCTGGGGCTATTCAGGGTGTTATGAGGGAGAAGTGGAGAACATCTCAATTAGTTAGGCTGACAGTTATAATCGAATAGTAGATAGGACCAAATGGAAAATATAACTACCTCCTACCTCACATTACTTCTGGCTGTGGCTAGGCAGTTAGTAAACCAGCAGCAAAAGGTCAATTCCCCAGGGAGACTTCGATACACTCACTTTCACTTCTGTGCTGTTTTACATGATGTTCCCTCACCATGAAGGTATCATATCAAGGTATTTCTTCTCCCTGTGCCTGGCTTAGTCCTAGAACAGGAAACCAGCCTCCGCAGAGAGAACTTTCAACTTTTTGCACACCCCCCCCCACAAATTCATTCATGCATTGCTATGTGCTTTTTTGTGTGTGTTCTCTTATACTTCCTATATTTTCTTCTATCAGATGTATCTTTATATGAGCATACAGGTATAATTATTCATTTTATAAGGTATTAATAGGGACTATTGGGTAAATATTATGAAAGAAAACACTGTGGTAGATAATAGAGTCAAAGATGAATAAGCCCTTGTTTTCAAGGACTGAATAAGCTACCAGGGGATATAAATTAAAGGGATAGGTAAATGCTATAAGACAAATACAAAATTTCATGGGAGCAAACTGGAAAAATATCTAAGTAGAACTAAAGGAGTCAGAGATGGCTTTCCAGAGAAGCCTCCTACATTGAAACCCCCAAAATAAGAATTATCAAGAAAAAGAGAAAATATAAGCAGGCATGCCAAGCAGAGGGCATAGCACAGGCAAAGGAAGAGACAGTGGTCTGCAGAGAGGACTCTCCTGCCAATGGTGGACAAGAGATGTTCATGATGGTCATGTACCAAGTCGAAGTGCCTCCTAAATCCTATGGAAGCCAGGGAGAGGTTTTAAATAAGGGTTTGACGTGATCATTTTCACACAGATGCCACAAAAATACATTTAGTTTTCTTTTGAACTGTTGATTTAAAAATATTCATACTGAATTAAAATCATGTATTTTCTTCTCTGTCTTGCCTATTAGACTATGTAGTTCTTTGAAGGCAGGGACAATGTTTTATTTGTATTTCTTCACTTAGCAAAGGTAGGCATAAATGTCTGTTTAATGAATTAATAAATGAATATAAACATGAATAAGGGAAGTTGGATGGAAATAAAAGTGCTTGTTGATATATTTTTATTCAGAGACACTGTTATACTGCAAATGGAATGGAAAAGGCTGCTACTTCAATGCCACTAAAAGTTAAACTGATGCCTCCTAACACTGAAGTTTCAGTGGGTTAGGGGCATCGAACTATTGTTCTTAACCCTTGAAAGTAAATGTATCTTTACAAAATGATGAATAGAAAAATTTTAATTTAGAGAAGAGACACACATGAATTGTTCAAAGGTATTTCTTCCTAATACTAATATAATATGCAAATACTAACATATAACCAGTATTAATCAGTAAGCTATAATGTTAATAACATGATTTTTCCACTATTCAACTTTATGTCATTTAATTTAAATTCCTTTTTATTGATGTATAATTGACATATACTATTAGTTTCAGGTATACATTATAGTGATTCAATATCAATATACATTATGAAATGATCCCCACAATAAGTCTAGTTACCATCTATCAATCTATCACCATGCAAAGTTATTACAATATTATTGATTGTATTCTTTATGCTGTGCATTATATCCCCTGACTTATTTATTTTATAGTTGGATGTTTGTAACTCTTAAGTGTTACCAATCCCCTTCACCTATTCCCCTGCTGCCCCCACCTTCCGTCCACATCTCCTCCTCTGATAACCTCCAATTTGTTTTCTGTATCTAGGAGTCTGTTTCTGGTTTTGTTTTGATTTGTTTGTGTATTTAGATTTTACATATAAATGAAATTCTTTGTTTAGTTTATTTCACTTGGCATAATACCCTCTAGGTTTATCCATGTTATTGCCAATGGCAGAATTTCATTCTATTTTGTGGCAGAGTAATATCCTACAGTATATTACATTTTCTTTATCCATTCATCTATCAATAGATATGTAGGTGGTGTAAATAATGCTGCAATAAACATAGAAGTGTAAATACCTCTTCAAATTAGTTTTCTTTTTTTTAAATAAATACCCACAAATGGTATTGTTGGATAATATGGTAGTTCTAACTTTTTGAGAAATAACATGATTTTTAATTAAAAAAAAAACATCCGTGGCTAGGTCAGGGACTTTAAAAAAAATGTGTGTGTGTATATATATATATATATACCTTTAAAACAGGTTTTATTTTATTTTTTATAATTTTTTTCTTAATTGTTAAATTTATTGGGATGGCATTGGTAAAATTTTCATAGGTTCCAGATGTATAATTGTACATTACATTGTCTATATATTGCATTATGTGTTCACCACCCAGAGTCAGTTCTCTGTCCATCACCATGTATTTTATACCTCTTCCATATTTCCCACCCTCCACTATCTTTACCCTGGGATAAACACTAAACTATTGACTGTGCCCATGCGTCTTTGTTTCTTTGTTACTTTCAGTTTTATATTCCACCGATAAGTGGTCATATAATTCTTGATTTTCTCATCTGACTTATCTTGCTTAGTATTTATGCCTACCTATTATGAACCATTTAGATCTCTAGATTTTAAATTGGCTATAGTACCCATTCTATGTCATTTCTAGGATGGTGTCTAGTATTAAGTAGTAAACCAGATTCCATATTTGTAATTATATTTATATTTCAGGAAGAGTAAATACATGCAGACATTGTAAGTACAAAATGCTATAATCTCTTTCAATTAAGCATGCCAATGGGAATCCTAGTTGTTCAAGACCATGAATCTCTAACCAAGATTGAACCATGTACTTGGTGTTCTAGAATCTTAAACAAAAGGCCTAATTCTTATAGAATAAGTAGTTTCAAGGCAACTAGTTTTGCAAATTTACACTTGTAAAGTTTGACAAATTTTATATATGGATTTAATCTTTATTGCAAGGGCCTTCAAATACTTTATGGACAGAATAATCCTCATATACTCTGGGAGATGGCAACTATTGTCTTCATCTTATAGAGTGAAAAATTGAGTTATCTAAAAGTCTTGGCTTGTTTTCAGTTAGCAAACTAGAACATGAAGGGGCATAAAAAAATTGTCTCTTGGTTTAGACTCTAAACCAAGATGTGGCCCACGAGGCCCTCTCATCTGGCCCGTGGAGACCTTTTTACCTGAATAAAATAATATTAAATAAATAATTAAAAACAACATCTATGTTTTGATTCTTTTTTATTTGGACCTCGAGTGTGTAGTCGGCCCCCAAACTGCTGTTTGATAGTTAATGCGGCCCGCGGGCTGAAAAGTTTGGAGACCCCTAGTAGTCACTCAAGTTTGCAGCCATCTAGATGGTGAATTATAAAATTTATTCCCTCCCAAAATTTATTCTTGGCAAATATTTCTCTATTGGTAGATTTCAAAATGTATAGAATGTATACTGCCTAAGAAGAAACACCTTTTCTCTTAGGATTTTTTCTAGTTAAATTTGAAAATGCTGATAGTAAACAACAATTTTGCTGTTTCAATTTTTTTTTTCCTTTTGAATTTATGTCGGTTCTATTTTTTTTTAATTTTATTGTTAAATTTATTGGGGTGACATTGATTTGTAACAATTAGATAGTTTCCAGATGTACAAGTCCACATCACATCAGCTATGCATCGCATCATGTGCCCACCACCCAGAATCAGCTCCCTTTCCATCACCATATATCCGGTGTCTACTCCCTCTTCCCCCCATCCCAACTCTCCCTCCCCACTCCTCCCTTTCCCTTAGGTAACCACCATACTATTGAATGTGTCAATTTTAAAAAGTAAATGAGTAAATCATTTAACAAAGCTTGCATTTAAAAAACTTATACATTGTGCTTTTAGCTAATATTTTTGTTAAAAAAATTAACTTTTATTAAAATGTCTAACAAATGTATCATACATTCATATAAAGCTATAAATGTAATATAATGTTATATAAGTATGTATAGCATAAAGATATATGTATGATATAAAAACAAACAGTAAAACCAACAACCCAACTTTAAGAAATACATTACCAATAACTTTGACACTCTCTTTCTTCATTCCCAAGGTTAAATACTGAATGATGTGTTTATCATTTCATTGATTTTCTTCATAGCATTACTATTTCTGAACATATCCCTGAAACAAACAAAAAAAACATATTGTTGAGTTTTGTCTGATTTTTAACTCTATATATGGAACTATATTATATATATATTTTTTTTTGTGTGTGTGTTATTCTTATGTCATTTTAACTCTAGCACTTAATTCCATGATATATATATATATATAGTTTTTTTTCCATTATGGTGTCAGTTGACATTTCTATTATTTCAATTTTTTTTTTTTTTTTTTTTTTTTTTTTTTTTTTTTTTTTTTTTTTTTTTTTTTTTTTTTTTTTTTGCCATTACAGAAAAGGCTGCCATAGCAATTTCTGGAAGTAATTCTTATCTTAGCTTGGATTCTTCAAAGAGCACAACTTGATCTACTTGTATCAGACAGTTTATTTGAATTTTAGGAAGCAAGATTAAGGAGCCAAGAATGTGAAACAGAGAAGAATTCAATAGATAATACTGTCTGTAGTGGACTGAACATTTATGTCCCCGTGCCCTTAATTTCATACGTTGAAGTCCTGACTCCCAGTGTGGCTGTATTTGGAAATGGGGCCTGTAAAGGAAGTGGTGGAGGTTAAATGAGGTCAGTTATAGGAGTGGAGCTCTGAGACAATAGGATTAATGTCCTTATACAAAGAGATACCAAGGAGCTCTTTCTCTCTCTCATTGTGAGGACACATCAAAAAGATGTCCCTCTAGGAGTCAGGAAGAAAGCTATCACTAGGAATTGAATATGCGAGCACACCGATCTGTGACTCTAGTCTCCAGAACCCTGAGAAAATGAATATCTATTGTTTAAGTCACCTACTGTGATATCTTGTTATGACAGCCTGAACACACTACGACATTATCCATTGCACTGGACAAATGTTTGCTTTAGTCTGTGATTTTTGTATCTTTAGCTATAAACATTTAGATATTTCATCCACTTTGAGTTAATATTTGTATATGTTGTAAGGTAGGAGTTCAATTTTATTCTTCTGCATGTGTACATCTAGTGCCATTTGTTGAAAACACTATTCTTTTCCGATTGACTTGTCATACTACCCTTGCTGAAAATCAATTGACCATAAGTATACGAATTTTTTTAAAAATAGGTCATTCTATTTCATTGATCTCTATGTCTATCCTTTTGCCAGTACCACACTGTCTTGATTACTGTACATTTGTAGTAAATTTTGAAATTGGGAAGTTTGATTCTTCATCTTTATTCTTTATTGTCATGATTGTTTTGGCTATTTTGTATCCCATGAGTTTTAGGACCAGCTTATCAATTTCTACCGGAAATCTTGTTGGGACTGTGATAGAGATTGCACTAATTCTTTAGATCAATTTGGGAGAGTATTATTGTGTTAACAATAGTAAGTTTTCCAATCCTTGAATATGAATTATCCTTAAATTTATGTAGGTATTCTTTTATTTCTTTCTACAATGTTAGTTGTCTTCACTGTACAAACTCTACACTTCTTAAATTTATTCCCAAGTATTTCATTTCTTTGAGGTTATTGAAATGGGTTTTTCTTGATTTCATTTTCAGATTATTCACTGCTAGAGTACAGAAATAAAATTGATATTTGCATATTGATCTTGTACCTACAACCTGGGTAAACTTATTTATTGTACTTATAATTTATAGTGGATTCTTTCAATTTTTCTATGTACGTGGTCATTTCACCTGTGAATAGAGGTAATTTTATTTACTTTTTCTATCTGAATACCCTTAATTCCCTTTTCTTGCCTAATTATACTGACGAATCTTCTGTATAATATTGAGTACAGTGACAAAAGCAGAGGTACTTGTCCCGATTTTAGTGAGAAAACTTTCAGTTTTTCATTATTATGTTGACTGTGGGTTTATCAAAGATATCCTATATCATATTGAGGACATTCCATTCCATTCCTAGTGGTGAGTATTTTTAATTGTGAAAGGATGTTAAATTCTGTCAAATATTTTTGATAGCTCTATTGAGTTGATCACAGGGCATTTGTTCTTAACCTTATTAGTATAATATGATGTATTACACTGATTGATTTCGTACGTTGAAAAATGTTGCATTACTGTGCTATATAACCTTGGTGAAAGTAATCCTTTTTATATGTGGTTTGATTAGTTTTGCTAGTATTTTGTAGAGGATTTTTGTATGTACATTCAAAAAGGATACAAATCAGTGGTTCTCTCTCTCTCTTTAACTGACATCATTTGGTTTTGGCATGAGGATATTTCTGGCCTCATAGAATGAGCTGTGAACTGTTACCTTCTCTTTTATTTTTTTTGGATGTGTTTGTTAAGATTGTCATTAATTATTACTTAGACATTTAGTAGAATGCGAATTCTGAATAGATCATGCATTCAGATGTTTTATCCGTTATGGATAATGGGGCATTGAGTTCTATATGAATTACTGTTGAATTGCCTATTTATCCTTTCAATTCTGAATTTCTTAGGTCTTTTTTATTTCTTGTTTCTTCCATTATTGTCTTCCTTTATTTTAAATAGATATTTTCTAACATACTATTTTCATACCTTTGTCACTTCTTTCATGTGTATATATAAAACCCTGCAGATTACTTTTATTACCTTAATTTATAACAATTTAGTTCAGATTAATATGCATTTAAATTTCAATACTATATAAAAACTTCAATCCCATATAACACCATTTGCTCTCTCCTCCCTCATGCTATTATTTCTATTGAAATTGCATCTATATGTATTATAAGTCCACCAACACAATGTCATTAATGCTCTATGTAGTTGTCTTTTAAATATAAGAGAAAAAAACAAGAAACAAACCCAAATACACTGCTATATATATATAATATATATATATAATATATATAATATATATATAATATATATATAATATATATTATATATATATATATATATATATTTTATATTTACCTATGTAGTTACACTTATCAGTGATCTTTCTTTCTTCATATGGACTAGAGTTAGTCTACTATTCTCTTATTTTAATCTGAAGTATTCCTTTATTTTAATTAAGATTTATTTTATTGTTTTTGACAAACAAAGAGATACAAAGACAAACAGAGAGAAGGGGGAAGGAAGCCCCAGAGCAGTCTCCATAGTTGTATGTCATCAGCTTTCAACATGGTTTCATTCCACACAGGTGGATGGGGGCCGCGCAGGGCAGGAACTGGGCTGGGGGCCTCCCACCTGGAAGGCAAGCCCTCTCAAGTCAGAGGCCAAACCCGGGAGAAATGAACTGGAGGCCTCCTGCATGGGAAGCACACCCTAGTTCAGCATAAAGGTCCACATGGGCTGGAGCTGGGATTTGATTTTTGGTCTTCAGGGCTGCAAAGCGAGTACTTAACCCACTGAGCCATCCCCACTTCCCTTTTTTTTTTTTCTTTTTGTTTATATCTTGTAAAGATAGTCTTTTAGCAACAAATTTTTAAGTTTTTGCTTACCTGGGCATGCCTCAATTTCTCCTTTGGCTTTTGAATGTTTGTTTTGCTTGATATAAAACTCATTTCATAGTCTTTTTCTTTTAGCACTTTGACCATTGCTTTGTGGCTTCATGGTTTTTTATGAGAAATCAGCTATTAATATTATTTAGGATCCCTTGTACGTATTGAGTTTCTTCTCTGTTGCTGCTTTTAAGATTCTCTCTTATTTTTTGACAATTTTATGATGATAGTTCTAGGTGTAGATATCTGAGTTTATCCTACTTTGAATTTTTGAGGTTCTTCTATTTGTAGATTAATGTTTTTCAAATATGGGATGTTTCCAACCATTTCTTCAAATGTTCTTTCTGCCTGTTTATCTCTTTTATCCTTCTGAGTATCCATTATGCACATGCTAATGTGCTTGATGGTATTTATCAGTTATCTGAGGCTGTTTTTATTTTTAAAATTTGTTTTTGTTTCTGTTCTTGTGACTAGATAATTTCAATGAACCTATTTTAAAGTTTGTTGATTCTTTCTCTGCTTGTTCAAATCTGCTGATGAGCTCACCTAAGTAAACTTATTTATTTCAGATAGTCTAATGTGCTTATTTACAATCTTATTTACCCACAAGAATGTAAGCTATTAAGGAGAGAAATGTCCTATTAATTTTTTCAATCTGTAGCATTTGGTGTCTGGAACATAGTGGGTGCTCTATGAATACATTTGAATTAATATGTGAAGTATATTGAATAAATGTGAAGAAGACTCATATTCAAATACTGTGTACCATGCAAACATAGCTAAACACAGTGGATTCTCTGGGGAATTCCTATACCATTTAAAGAAACTGATGTTTTCATGATATGGAAATTAGTTCTAGAACAAATAAAAAGATTACAAAGGGGGAAAGCCGGGACGGCTCAGCGGGTTGAGCGCTCGCTTTGAGGCCATGAGGACCGAGGATCGAATCCCGGCTCCGGCCCGGGCAGGACCCACGTGCTGAACTGGGGAGTTCCCACAGTTCGGTTCTCTAACTGTCTCTGTCTCTGTCTCTCTCTCTATCTGTCAAAAAGTAAAATAGAAATAAATATGCACTGAAG
>PVKE010006364.1:0-19155 GCA_004027555.1 Craseonycteris thonglongyai | reverse complement strand
GATTACAAAGTTCTTACTTTATTCTATAATAAATCTTGTTCTATAAGACAACATGGCATAGTGGTCAGAGTGCCAGCTTCTGAGCCAGGTTGAGTTCAAATTCTTGCTCTGCCACTTACTAATTGTGCAGCTTTGAGCAAGTGGCCCATTTTAGGCTTAACTTTATTCTCCTATAAAGTAAGAAGGAGTTGCTGTAAGCAAGAAATAACATACTGATGGATGGAAAACAATTATCCTAGTTCTAGACACATAGGAAGCACTCAATAAACTATAACATTAATAAAGTGATTAGGATTGCACTAATAAGAAAATCATAGATAACTTCATCAGTGTATACAGACATAACATTTTTAAATAAAATGCTATTTCATATAACTTAATAAGTAAAAATATTTCCTTATTACCAAATATATATTTTTTCAGAACTCAAGAATGTTTTAACAAATAGGATTCTATTAATAATAACAGAACAAATTTCTTTGCTTCTGATATTTCCTCTATACTTGGTATGATGTTGATAGCATTCTCAGGTTACTTCTCCTAGAATTGTACTCATTGCCTTATTAATCAAATTAAAGGTTCCCCCTTTAATTTGTATTACCTGTAGAATCAAATACTTAACTGAAATTTAAGCCCCACATCTATTCTGGTTCTCAACACTTTCTTTTTTTATTTTTTTAAAGATTTTTTTTTTTTTTGACAGAGAGAGAGAGAGAGAGAGAGAGAGACAGAGAGAGACAGAGAGATAGAGACAGAGAGAAGGGGGAGGGCTCAGAACACTCTCCATAGTTGCACATCATTGGTTTTTTCACATAGTTTTGTTCCACAGGTGGGCACGGAGCTGCACAGGGCAGGAACTGGGTCGGGATCTCATCCTGGTGAGAACCGAACTGGGGACACTCCCCAGTTCAGCATATGGGTCTGCACGGGCAGGGCCAGGATTCGATCCTTGGTCCCCAGGGCTTCAAAGTGAGTTCTTAAATCACTGAGCCATCTTGGCTTCCCCTCAACACTTTCTTTAAATTTTCTTCTGATATTTCCTCATACTAACTTTGGAACAGAAATGAAGTGGATCACCCTTACATTTCCAAATGTCCTGTTTTCTTCCCTCTTTGCTTTTGGTCATGTTATGTTATCCACTTCCAAAATTGTATTGTAACTTCAACCCCTTCTTTTGGATTTATTGTAATTATTATTCTGTAATTATTTTTCTAAATCTGCATAGTCATATAATGATTATATTTTCTTGATTTTATAGTTATTGACAGTTTAATACTAGTATTCCCTAAAGGACCGTTTATGTCCTTTTCTTCCATTCAAGTCTTCTATAGGAGAAGGATCTGTTACTTTTGTAGACTATATGCAATTCTTATGGTTTCTGAGGAAATATTCATTGATTTAAAAACTACCTTTATAAATCATATTTGTAAAAGTTCAGTCTTAGCTAGTGATCTTCAATTATTGAAAAACCACTTGTCACTTCTCAGGAAACATGATGTTCTCTTATAAAATGCATCTGTTTAAAGTTCTGTTCTAATATAAACCTAAAATTTTAAACTATGTGCTTGTTCACTAGATGAGTTTATCAAGGAGCAGATGTGGGTGTTCCACTGTTTGATGGCTGCCATAGAAACAAATTAATGGGCCTAAGTTATTAATTTTGTGATTTTAATGTGGAGGAATGAAGAAGTTTAGAATGATATACTCTATGTAATGTAAATATAGAACAACAATTGTAGGAGAAAAGACTTAATTGGTGGGAACAATAATTGCTACATTTCTATGGTATTTTAACCAGTGTAAGAAGTCTGGAGATGCTGATGAGATGCTGTTTTTTGATATCTATCCACCATTCTTCAGGAGAAGCTGTTTTTCTTTGTATTATGTGGGACTAGGAAACAAAAAAAGGAAATTAGAAAACATTGCTTATCTCTTTTTAGAAAGGATAAAACCTATTTGTTTTTGTAGTCACATAACACTAGAGTTCTGAATGTTACCTGGCTAGAGAAAGTAGAAAAAACTGTTCTGTTCTTAGCAAAGAATAGAATAAACATTCAGTAAAGCATCAATAATAATTGAGGATAAGTAAAATAGATGGCTAGTGTTCACTTTAGTTTCTTTTAAAATTTACTTTTAAAAAAATATACTTCATTCAGGAATGGCTATGTTTCTCTGATATTATAGAGAATTATTTAATGTAGACATATATCACTTTGATTCTCCCTCACATTCCTTATGTTACAAAAATGTGGATATTAGATCATAAAAATTTTAGAAGCTACCACTTATCTTGTAGTAGTATATTTTAAACAAAGGCAAAGAAACTAAAAAGAAACAAACATCTTAAATATTGAACTTGTGAGTTATATATATATTAAGTCATATCATGTCAACATTCAGAAATCAGAATTTTTATATTTCAAACTTGATTATTCAGTGGGTCAATGAAATATGTGTCCTTCATCAGGATGGATTTACCATGCATAGGTTGCTTCCAAGGCTTTGGGAGAGATCCTGGCATTGGGTCACAGGGCCATATAATTTTGTGAAATTTGCATAAGTAAGTGATTTTAATTGCAGTCAGTTAAACTGCTATTACTCTGTATTCACATGTGCTCTCTGTCATGCTTTTCCTTGCGGATGGCAGTAGAATTACTGTGGGCATTTTGGGGATCCACCTAAAGGGAAGTTGAGTGTTGGATACACTGAGTTTGAGTTTAGTGGCTCATACTTTTTGTGTGGTTTACTGTCACTTGCACACATAGTCAGTTGTTGCTAATTATCCCACAGTAGAATTGTCTTCAGAAATATTTCTATATACTGTTCACTCGTGAATTACCTGGTGTCATGAAATGAAGATTTAGAGCCAGACATATAAAAATGATATGAATTTGACCCATGGCACTTGCCATTATCAGACATGTAAGGAAAGTGGGGACAAATAGGATTGAAGTATATGGAGCCAGAAGCTAATCTGTGGGAAATATTTACAATTTTTAGACACATAAATTATAAGTAAGGAATTGGTTCTCATTAACGTCTAGTGAAAATAGAAATTCTCCTCTATAAGAAACACTTGAAAATTCAGCACATAATAATATTAATACATCACTTATTTTTCTTTTTTGTTGAAATCACAATGGAGAACTTAGAGTATCTGTAGGGCACAGACTGGGGAGTACTAAAAAAATGTGTGTCTGTATGAAGTCAGATGTTATTGTCTATACTTACTTCAATAGTAAAAAACGAAATTTAATTGACTTGTTCCTCTCTTGGAACATTATCATATAAAGATAAAAAAATGTAGGAAATATAAAAGTGTTAGAAAGTCAATAAAAATACTGCTTTGGTGTTTTTGATGTTTGTGATATTTGTCAGTTTTAAAAAATTTGTAATTTGTTGTGATTTCTTTTTTTTAATTATTATTCTGTAAAAATGTTCTCTTGAGTCCCTAATTTTGCTTTTCTTTTTCTTAAAAGTGTCTCCCAAATTGCATAAACTTAATATTCCATAAAATTTAGTTTTGCCCTTCTGTATTATGTAATGACAGTTAAAACTTATAATCAATTTTGTTTCTGTTCTTTTTATTTTTTTAATTAAATTTTATTTCTTTAATTGTTAAATTTATTAGGGTGAAGTTGGTTTGTAAAAATTACATAAGTTCCAGTGTACAATTCTACATTATACCATCGATGTATTAAAAAGTGACGATGGGGAAGCCGCGATGGCTCAGCGAGTTAAGCACTTGCTTTGCAGCCCTGGGGACCGAGGATCGAATCTCGCCCTTGCCCGTGCAGACCCATATGCTGAACTGCAGTGTGCTTCCCATACAGGAGGCCCCCAGTTCACTTCTCGCCCCCTGGTTCGGCCCCTGGCTTAAGGGGGTGTGCCTCCCATGCAGGAGGCCCATCACAGTACCAGCCCTGCGCATCCCCCGCCAACCTGTGTGGAATGAAACCATGTCAAAAAATGATGAAATTCAACTATGGAGACTGCTCTGGGCCCTCCCCTTTCTCTCTGTCGCTCTCTGTCTTTGCCTCTCTGTCTCTGTAAAAAACAATAAAATAAATCTTTGGGGAAAAAAAGTGACGAGTTTCTTAAATTTTTTAAATGTATAGAAACGCGTAAAAATTTGCCATATGCTATAAAAGTCACTAATTTCTTTATTTCTAAGAGCAATAATTCTAGCTCTTTTAAACTTTTATGATATATTAAATTTTGTGCACCATCTTGGTCCAATAGAACTTTCAGTAATTAAAACATTAATTTTGCTTCATTTTTATTAATTTGCATTTATGTCAACATAGACCAATGGCTAGTAGCTCCCATATGGGACAATACAATTTATACTCAATCAACTTTGGGATTAATTTATGACTCCTTTGCATCTCTATCTGGTCACTGAATATTTTATATTTCTATGTCTTTATGCAGTAAAATCCTAATTGATGACTAACTTAACACATATTCTTCAAAAGGTTGTGTTCTAATTTTGGATAATTTCTCAAATTAAATATTCTTATATTCTGATGATGCTGTGGACATTTTTAAAGGCAGGTTTTGTTTATTATGTATATTGTTGGCAGATGCTGGGAAGTTTAAAAAGTTTACTGAAAATTCCCTTTTCAAACATGTTTTTTAATATAGTAAAGCAGTAAACCAAATGATGATTTATTCTAGGGAAAAGATGCATGGAATGTAAATATTAATGCACTCTTCTTGCCTAAAAAAGTTGTGCTTACTAGAATGAGCTTGATAAAAGTTTGAGACATTCAACAAATAGAGAATTTCTGCTATAGTAGAATTAATGCCTATAGCTATACTTATCATGTGCTCTACAAATTCAGAGTGATACCCAAGGTAGATGCAGCGTGGCCTGCCCAGGAAGATGACTGTTTACAGCCAAGAGCAATTCCTGGAATGTAACAGGAAGCCACCCGTGACCACATAGGTGAGCTGGATATTTCTCCAGGCTTCCTGTTGGAGGAATGACTGTTTTTCATTTCCCTCCAGGCACAGAAGAAAATCACTTTGAAAACCAAACAGAAAATAATACTTATTTAAAATAAACATGGTTACCCCATGTATATGACTTTTTATAGAATAATCTGCAGAAAGCTATTATTACAACAACAGGATTTGGAAAACTGAACAAATTTCAGAAAAATCAAGAACAGTCCACATATGGAGGTCCAGTGTACTTGTACTATGAAATTACATTGAAACTCAATATTAGTATAGAAATGATTTCTCAATCTTTAGGCCCACAAAAATTTATAGAAGCCCACAATTTTGATTCAACATATTTTCCATTGTTATTTTGTTCCTATTTTTGTGATATTCTTATGTTTTTGTCTATTATTTCATGCTACCCTATTGAAAGAATGTAGTGATGTTTTTTAGATATAGTACATTTGTGTATATTGCTAGATATAGGGATAAAACTAAAATAGTTAGGCCACCAATAGATATTTTCTGTTCAGTTTAGTGTGTCCTTAAAGCCAGCGGATGATAGGTTCTTTTTTTCTTTTCATTGAAAATTTGGGGAAGCCGGGATGGCTCAGTGGGTTAGGCGCTCACTTTGCAGGGCTAGGGACCGAGGATCGAATCCCGGCCCTGGCCCGTGTGGAACCATATGCTGAACTGGGAGCTCCCCCAGTTCAGTTCTCTCTCTGTCTCTGTATCTCTCCTTCTCTCTGTCCTCTGTCTAAATAAATAAATAAATAAATAAATAAATAAAATATATTAAAGATTTAAAAAAAAAAAAAGAACTCTTTAAAAAATTATTTTTTATTTGGAATAAACCTTGTGTACTGGGTGAACACAAATTCAGTTTACTTCTTTAAAAAGAGAAATGATCATAAAAACACAAGAAGTAAAATAGTTTTTGGAGGCCTAATGTTATTTTATCTTATATTTTGATTTTTTGATTGTCAGTGAGAGCATTTGCTAATTTTTGTGGCAGATTAGGAGTTTATGTGGAAATGTAATCACTTTCATCAAACTTATATATCCATTTTAAAAAAAGTCATGAAGACAACCCTAATGTCCATCAATTAGTGAATATATGAGTAATTGTGATGTAGTCATAAAAAGAAACATTGTATACACTAAAAGAATGCACATCACAACATGTATAAATCTCAAAATAATTGTACTGAGTGAAAGAAGCCAGGGGAAAAACATATATATATGTAATTTTTTAAAAGATATTTTTAATATATTTTATTTGTTAATTCAATAAATAAAGCTTACATAAATTCCTAGAAAATACATCCTACTCTAAAGTGACAGAAAGTAGATCAGTTGTTGCCTTGGCCTGGGATAGGGTAGAATGTGGGAAGGGGTATGTGAAGGAGGAGGGACTACAAAAGGCTAGCTGGAAACTTTTGGTGGTCATGCTTATGTTATTATAAGTACCTTGCCTGTGGTGATGATTTTACGCCCGTACATGACTTATCACATTGTACACTTCAAATAAATGCAGTTTATATCAACTTTACCTCCACAGAGCTGTTTAAAACTTAAAAAAAAAAAAAATTAGAAATTAGTGCTCTAAAATTTTTGACTACTGAAAAACAAAGCCCTATATCCAGTAATATTCAGACTCATAAAGAAGACTAGGAGAGCTTCTAGTAAATGCTGAGTAAAATACAAGAGATACTTCAAAGAAGTAAATGATTAGTTTCCAAATGAGTGGTAATAGAAACCAGAGGGGGAAAGAAAGCAAATCAGATGGTATCACCTCCCTGTGTCTGTGAATGGATTCAACCTTCACTCATTTGCTAGAGCAAAATAATTCAGCATCCTCCTGGACTTATTATCTCCCTAGCCCTATCATCCAGTGATTTGCAATTTCTTTTCTCTTCTGTACTGGATGCATTCTAAATGCATCTTATTTCTGTCCTGTTTTCTCCAACTTATTGCCCACTGCTTTGGTCAGACCCTCATTATTTTCTGTCCGCAGGTACAGTCTTGTGCAGTGTCCTTAGGCAATTCTATCATCTTGCAAACATCATAGAGTGTACCTACACAAACCTAGATGGCACAGCCTACTACTGTAATTGTACATGTTATACTTTTACACAACCAGCAGCACAATAAGTGTGTTTACACCAGCATCACCACAAAAACATGAGTAAATTCAAGTGTCCCATAAAGGTGTCTGGGGTGGTGGTGGTGGGGGGGGTGCCCTCTGGTCACTGGCTCCTCTTGGACTGCTCCTGGTTGCAATGGCAGAGAAACAGGCAAAGGGACAGACAGGAGGAGGAAAGAGGGAGGAGGAGGAAGAGAGGGAAGATAGGAGGGTGGGAGGGAAGGGTGAGTCCCACAGGAAAGTCAGGTAGGACCGGCCAGGGCACTTCACCAACGTTTTAAGCCAGCACCGACGTTAGGATGGCTAACAGGTCACTAGGCAATAGGAATTGTTAGCTCCATTATAATCTTATAGAACCACCATTGTATATGCAATCTGTCATTGACTGAGTCATGACTGTATTTTCTAAGTAGCCTCTCTGCTTCTAGTCTTTATTTCTTCCAATCCATTCTCTGTGCAACAAAGCGGAGCAGTTACCTGTAAGGGCTAGAGAAAGAACTACCTCCCAAAGGCGAGAGAGAGAGAGAGAGAGAGAGAGAGAGAGAGAGAGAGAGAGAGAGAGAGAGAAGGTCAGGTGACAAGAGTTGTAGCTATTGGTAGTAGATCACAATCAGTGCAGATCCATGACTTGGAGGGAAACAGGGAAATAAATACTGACTTCATACACCTCTCCCCATTTTAGTCTCCTGCCCACACCTTCTATTGATCAAATCCAAACAGAGCTTGGGAGCCCAGTTGGTGTAATCCATAAAGGTTGGCCTTCCAGGGCACATGGCAGGGTAAAAATGGGAAAAATAATGGATCTGGAGAGGCAGACAGAGAATGTGTTAGAACATCTTTCTAAGATATAAGACTGATCATATTATTCTCTTAAGAAAATTGCTCTGTGTGTTTGGGGGCTGGGGACCTTTTCTTTTACCTTCAAAATGGAAAAAGTAATACTTTGTTCATATCACTAATACTTATTGCTAGAAAATATTATTTGCTGGATTAAACAAATGATAGCTATACTTTATTATGTGCCGACTATGTAGCAGGCGCTGTCCTAAGTGTGTGGTTGTGTGGTGTGTGTGTGTGCACTCTTGTTTAATGCTCTCAGTAGCTTGAGAAAAAGATGTTACTTTCTTTACTAATAAGGAAGCTTATCTATCTTTACAATGGTATCACCTTATACATGCATAGTCAATAATCTTATATGAATTCACTGTAACTCATAGGGAGGAAGACGGGGAGCAAAACCACAATTTAAATAATATGGATAATTCCACCTGCTAGTCTACCCTTAACACTAGTAAGAACCTAGACTTTACTTTGTTCATTGTGATCTTTAAATACACATCGACTAATTTATCTGGTACTTAAAGAAAAACCCTAGAGGGTTGAAATAAAACTCAAGCCTCTTGTAATGAAAGCACTGTAAACTTCAGAGCTGCCTCTTCCTCCTTTCTTATACATATTTGGGTTCCCAGAGAAACCTGACATTGCAAAAGGAATCAATTTGTGATGCTTGAAATGCAGATAAATTGTAGAATAGGATGGAGAGAATAATGACAATATATATTTCACATATTTGTTAGTTAACTAAATTTATTGGGCAAATGCATGGATCTTGAGAAACACTGAACACTTTTAAAAAGAACTTTCTAGTGAGTTTTTTTTTTTTACTTACACATAAAGTTCTTATTAGTAAGTCTTAATGCTTATCTTATGTCATACTGCTATCTGGGTCTGATGTTAGCATTACACACCCTTTTCTTTTATAAATAAACAAAAAAATTAATTATGATGTCGAACAAAATTAATGCCTTTAGTTCTAAATTTGATAGTTGAATCTTATTTTTAATTATTCTCCAAACCTGATCACCAGAATTCAGTGTGTGTGCACTGACATGTTGACTAGAGGAATACTAAGTTAGGATTTTTAAGCTACTCCCAAGCAGACAATAAGATAATTAGGTAATCACCTCTATAGTAAAAGAAAATCCCTATTTTATTTAAGGGCAGATTAAGAGTTTGAGTTGCCTCTGCTCTTCATTCACTAATTTCTAGCCACTCTGTGATTATTTTTTGAAATGAAATTATTTTCTTAACTAAGTATACCATGTTCCACTCAAAAACAAACAAACAAACAAAAACCCAAAAAAGAAACAGACAAAAAACCCATATGGTAACTTATAATATTAAAATATTTATAAAAGATAACCTAAAAATTACAGTATGGGGGAAGCCGGGATGGCTCAGTGGGTTAAGCGCTCACTTTGCAGCCCTGGGGACTAAGGATCGAATTCCGGCCCCGGCCCGTGTGGACCCATATGCTGAACAGGGGAGTGCCCCCAGTTCAGTTCTCACCGGCATGAAGACCCCGGCCCAGTTCCTGCCCTGTGCAGCCCCGCTCCCACCTGTGGAATGAAACTATGTGGAAAAACGAATGATGTGCAACTAAGGAGACTGTTCTGGTCCCTCCCTGTTCTCTCTGTTTCTGTATCTCTCTCTCTCTCTGTCAAAAACAATAAAAATAAATCTTAAAAAACAAAATTACAGTATGGTAAATGAAAAAATTAAATAAGTTTAGAATTATTTTTACAAGTTTTTAATAAACGATTGGCAACAATGAAAAAAAATCCAGTTCAACAGATTTAAAAAATGTTTATCTTCTTTTACATAAACTGTATTCTCAAAATTCTTTGTCATGTTAATATAACTGCTGATTTGAAGTTATTATTTTTTTTGTCCTGAACATTAATGTATCCAGAAGAAACAGTGGCTTGCATCTCAGAGTATGAATAATGCAGTAATCTGGAATTACCTCCTTTTTCAGTCTAAGATGAGGTGCCTTTGAGTAAAAATAGTATTCATGATTTTGAGTTCAGACTAACTGCTTTAGATAATCTTTGTTAAAAAGAACTTTTTTAGTGACCCCAAAGCTCTTATGAATTTTTATAGGAATGATATCTAGTAAGCTATTCCTAAAATTGATCACAAATCATCTCTTATATTTATTTAGCTTCATTCTCAACTACTATCACTTTTCTGAAAATTATCCTAAAATCAAAGTAATCTGTTCTGCGTCTCAATGAATAGCAATTCTTGGATGTGCATTCTCATTGCAGGCTCATCTTGTTTCTCTCTCTCTGGACTTCCTTATTTTCCTCAAATGAACAAACTCTATCCTTTTAAGTCATTCTGACTTAAAATTTTCCTGCATACCGGTACATTTTTTCTCTATTTTATTCAAATCCAATAATAAGGAACTGAAAATTATTTTTTCTTGTTGTTGATACCTTATCTTTTTTTTTAATTTAATTTAATTTTTTATTGTTTTTGACAGAGAGAGAAAGAAAGAGAGATACAGAGAGAGAACTGAACTGGGGGCACTCCCCAGTTCAGCATGTGGATCTGCACGGGCCAGGGCTGGGATTCGATCCTCAGTCCCTGGCGCTGCAAAGTGAGCACTTAACCCACTGAGCCATCCTGGCGTCCCCAGTACCTCATCTTAATCCCATTGTTATTATCTTGGTCCCAGAACTCATTATTTCACAGCAAGACTATTTTAATTATTTCTTAGCTGATAGTTCTTGATCTTGTTTCTAGTCTCTCCAATATTTTTTTATAAACCACTTCTTTCTTTGTTCAGTTCATCTTTCCTACAATTTTCTAAAATCCCTCAAGATTTCCCCATAACCAACAAAAATAAATTAAAAATTTTCTAGTCTATCATCTAAGACTTTGCCGCTGACTCCAATCTATTAATCTAACCCCATTGACTCAACAGTATTGAATTACCCTGAGCCAGTGACTGGGCTGTGAATTTAGCACATAAAGATGACTAAGGTATGTCCTGGGCTTTAACAACCTCATAGTGCTTCTCAGTAAGAAGACATTAGCCAGTAATACTTTCCAACACGCCATCCACAATTCCAAGTGCTATTTTTTTTTAATTCAATGACTGGTTCACTTTTCATTTTCTCCATGAAATCTTATTGAACTATCCCAGTCCATTTTGGTTTCTTCCTCCTTTAAATTTAAACTTATGATATTTGTTTAGGATGATCTAGATAACTTATTATTTCTTCCCCAGCTTTATTTTTTTTTTTAAATAAAGATTGATTTTTGTTGTTTGAGAGGAGAGAGAGAAGGAAGGAGGGCCCAGAGAAGTCTCTAGATTTGTATATCATTAACTATTGACATGGTTTCATTCCACGCAGGTGGACTTGAGGCTGCAGAGGGCGGAAACCAATTGATGGTCTCCTGCATTGGAGGTGAGAACCTATATCACCTGTGCCATCCTAGTGGTTACCGGTTGTGACACAGCTCAGCATATAGGTTCACACGGGCCAGGCTGGGAATTGAATCCATACCTCATGACAGTGAGTCAAGTGCTCAACCTCTGAGCTATCCTGGCGTCCCCACCTCCCCAGCTGTATTGAAAGATAATTGCTACGCAGCATCATGATGTAAATTTAAGGTGTAGGATATTATGATTTGATAGACGTATATACTGCAAAATGATTTAATAAAGTTCATAACAATAAGGTTAGTTAAGATATCCATCTCCTCACATAGTTACAATTTATGTGTGTATGTGATGAGAATATTTGAGATCTACCCTCTTAGCAACTTTCAAGTAAATACTAACACATTATTGTTAACTATAGTCACCATGCTAAATATTAGATCTCCAGAATTTATTCATCTTACAACTGGAAGTTTGTACTTTTTGACATTTCCCCAGTTATTTCCCCTGGTAATAGCCATTGTATTCTCTGTCTCTATGAGTTTGCTTTCTTTTTTTTCTTTTTTTTTAGATTCCAAATGCAAATGAGTTCATATAGTATTTGTCTTTGTCTGATTTATTTCACTTATCATAGAGCCACTAAGGTCCATCCATGTTGTCCCAAGTGACAGTATTTCATTTTTCTCAAGGCTGAATAATATTTCACTGTGTCTGTGTGTGTATCACATTGTATTTTCTTTACTCATTCATTCCTGTTGAAGTGATCATGAGGATGCAGATATCTCTTTAAGATAGTGATTGCATTTCCTCCAGATATATATCCAGACTGTTTGTTGGCCATTTGTGCATCTTCTCTGGAAAAACAAACAAACAAAAAAATGTTGATTCAGCTCCTCTGCTCATGTTTTAATTAAATTATTATTATTGTTATTTTGCTATTGAGTTGTTATGAGTTTCTTATATATTTTGGATAATAGCCCCTTATCTGATACATGCTTTGCAAATATTTTTCCCATTCTGTAGGTGCTTCTTCCTTTGTTGATTTGTTGTTGCTATGCAGAAGCATTTTAGTTTGATGTCGATCCACTTGTTTATTACTACTTTTGCTGCCTGTGCTTTTAGATGTCATATTCAAAAAATTGAATGTGAATGTGCCACATTGTCTACGTCTGCAAAAATAACGAAAAACAAATGAGATTGAGGTCTGCGGGTCTGGCTCCGGAGGCACACATGGGAGTGTCTTCTGCCAGATTCCTGGGTAGGTTGGACTGGTCTCTGTAGCTCGAGGGGCTGGAGCTGGATGTAGGGTCTTACTGGAACTCTGGGAATGCAGACAGGTGTGTCTTCTCTTTAGTTCCTGAGCTGGCAGATCTGCTAGCAGATTGTGGCTCTGATACAATTGGATGGGCCTTGAGGCTGTCTGGGGTTGCAGGTGGGACTGTCTCCCACTGGGACTCTGGACTCTGAGGACTGCTGGCAGACTGGCTGTGAGGAGGGGCTTGAGACCCTTTCAAGATCTCTGGGGCTACACACAGGAGTGTCCCCTGCAGGGTCCCAGTGCTGGTCAGACTGTTCATGTACTGTGGCTGAGTTGAGAGCCCAGCTCCAGGACCTTTTCAGAATCTAGGGCTTACCTCCAGGGGCTTCCAGACCATGGCACACAGTCTAGTACACGGACCACTTCAGGGTCTACAGCTGGGACCAAGTTCAATATGCCTATTCCTAGTGCCTGGGTGGGTGTGACTGCTCCCATGTCCCTGGGTATATTGTGCTGGTGATAGTACCTAACCAGATGGGGCTGTAGGTGAGTCTCCAGAAGTTTAGAGCGGTTTCCAGTTCTGTAGCCTTGACCAACCACACGGGAGTATCTCCTGTAGGGTCCCTGTGCCACCAGCAAGACTGATCACAAACTATGGTTGGGAAAAACTGGAGCCCAGTTACCCAGCCCTTTCAGACTCTACAGTCTGCCCATTTGGCGGGCTTTTTTTCAGAGGCTCCCAAAGCTGAAATGGGCTGCAATAATTGCGTGGGCTATTTCAGGGTCCACAGCTGGACTGAGGCCTCTATGTCTATTACCTGATATATGGGTAGACGTGACTTCTTCTGGGTGCCTTTGCCTGTGGTGCTGGTGACATACCCAAAGTCAAACAGGCTGTAGGGATTCTCAGAGGGATAGAGCTCTTTCTGTTTCTGTATCCGGCCCTGTGGTTGATGAGTCAGCCACCTGATTGTGAAATGTTTCTCAAAATGTCTCTCCTCAGTCCTCGACTGCACTGAGTTTCACAGTCTCCTACGTGGATTCCAAGGCCCACACAAAGGCACATTTATCTGTGGATGTATGCCAAATTGTTGTTGGAGCAGGGAAACAAGTTAGGAGCATCTTATTTGGCCATATTGCTGTTATCACTCCTTGATAAGCGTAAATGACTTGCTCATAGCTAGGGGCAATTTTCCACCCTGCCCATGGGACATTTAGCAATGTATGGAGACAGTTTTATTAGTCATGACTCAGAGGAATCCTAAAATGTATTGGACAGCCCCTACAACAAAGAATTCTCTAGCCCCACTGTGATTACTGTCGAATTGAGAAACCCTGGTCTGGGTAATTGTTTATCTCTGCATATAAGTCTTTTTTTTCCCAATTATGCTGTAAGCTTATTGAAATAGAAATCATTTGTTATTCCATTTATTTTTCTGCCTTTTTAAAAACAGTGTAGTGGTTGGAATAGTGGCCCCCCAAAATATATCAAATCTATGGAACATGTAAATGTTGCCTTATTTGGATAAAAAGGGTCTCTGTATAGGTAATTACCGGTAAAGTCTTAAGATTAAGGGATTGTCCTGAATTACTCAGATGAGCCCCACATCCAATGACATGTGTCCTTACAATAAACATACAGAGGAGAAACACATAGGGGCAAGACACAGACAGAAATAGAGGGCAAATGTGAGTACAGAAGTAGATGTGGTAGGGACGAAGACTTAGCCAGACACACAGAGGAAAGATGATGGGAAGACAAAGGCAAAAATTGGGGTGATGTAGCCACAAGCCAAGGAATCCAAGAAATGCTGACAGCCAGTAGAAGTTTGGAGGCAAGGTAGGTTTTCCCCCTAGAGCATGCAGGGGAGTGCAACCTGTGAAGACCTTGATTTCAGGTTTTTGGCCTTCAGAACTGTGACTGAATAAATTTCTGTTACTTTACGACATAAAGTATGTGGTAATTTGTTATGGCAGCCACAGTAAACTAATACACATGGAAAGTACAATGCCTTACCCATAGTAGGTACTTAATAAATATTTCATATTTATTATAGAAACTATCTGTCTTTTTGTAGAAATTTAATTATGCCTTCTTATTAAATTTAATCAAATGCATGTTTTTGTAACTTCATACAACTTCCCTCAGTGCTACAGTGTGTCACAAAACTTCTAGACATTTTTAGCGAATATATGAATGGAATACTACCCGTAGGAAAGGTCAACCTATGTGATTATCAGATGTCAGTGTACTAGATATAAATTTGTTCATGTATGTACTCATTAATTTATTCAGACTATACTCCCTATAGATGTACCAAACTGAATTTATTAGCTATTAAA
Source organism: Craseonycteris thonglongyai (assembly GCA_004027555.1). Taxonomy (NCBI): domain Eukaryota; kingdom Metazoa; phylum Chordata; class Mammalia; order Chiroptera; family Craseonycteridae; genus Craseonycteris; species Craseonycteris thonglongyai. The sequence goes on along the minus strand of PVKE010006364.1, from coordinate 4,224 downwards.
TGTAATGTAATAATTTAGAAGCTAGTTGTGGTTAATGTAGCTTGTAGCAACATCAGCTTTAATCTCTAGATGGCACTATGTTATAAGGAATCAACTGGAGATCTGATTGTATAATTTTCATATAACTGTTTTGAAAATAAAGAATATTATCCTGCTAAAATCTTTCAAGGAATTATATACGATACTATGAAAGTTCTATTTTACTAAAAATATTGATAAGCTCCTAATTTTTATTTTATTGTGTGATAAGGAAAGATAATAGAGAAATTAAATTCCTGAAACACGCTAACAGTAAAGAATATATTAGAAATGTTAATTTTCATTCAAGCTTTTGATTATTCTGAATATATTTTGTTGTAAAATATATAAACAATAAATAATATAGCTTAGGTTTCTCATATGAGAATGTCCACATATCCTGGGACTTTATCTTTGAAAAGTATAGGTGAAGGTTAATAACCTACTCTTTATTTCAGCTTAAAGTATAAATAAGATGACATATATTCTTTCTCCTCATTGCTGAAATTCTATCTTCAGTCTCAGGAGAGATGAGACAAAACTATTTCTATCACCTTTTTCTTATTTCTCTTTTTTACAGTTCGGAGCTCTTATATGAAAATTTTTTCTTTTTCTTTCTTTTTTTTTTTTTGGCCTTGAGTCTGCAGTGATTTCTAGGGGTTTAAAAATTTTGCCTATATTCCTGAAGAATTTAGTAATTAGATTTTTCTTTATTTGCATATGTGGTAAATATAACCAATCCCATAATCTCTCATCCTTGTCTTCTCCACTTTCGAAGTTTTAAACAATTTGTAAGGTACTTTTGTCATTTATTGTATTTTAATTGTTTGCATACAGATATTATTTTTTTCTGTAAAATTATACACTCCTGAAGGAAAGGCATTCTGACTTATTTACCCTTATACAAATGGTATAAAGGTAACATAAACTGTGATACAATTCAAAAATAAAAATATCTTACTTGTGAGTGGTTTCTTTTTTTTATTTTTATTTTTTGACTCTTTAGAAAGTCTGAATGTTTTGGTCTGAAGTATAAGATGAGATTATCATATGAAAACATATAATTTTCTTGATGAGACCAAAGATTTAGGGATTAAATAAGTTATTAAGTAAAAATTGGGAGCATTCAAAACCAGTTTATTTGAAACTTTCCATTTTCTACATTCAAATGGAAAACCATTCTCTGGAATATAATGGAGATGAAGTGTGGATGAATGTTTATTTGTTGCAGACCATTTCCTTCAGAGGACAGTTAATGTAAAAGGCATGAACCAAAAGCTTGCGTGGCCTGTTCTAGGAATCTGAATGAGGCTGGAGTAAGTGAACTAGAGAAGCAAAGTATTGTTGGAGATGTGGCTAGAGAGGAAACCTGGTGTTAGATAATAAAAGAGCTTGTAAAACCTGATAAGGGCTTCAGATTTTATTTGAGATAGGAAGTCTATGGACTTGGGTGGTGGTGGTGGAGGTAGCAGGAAGTGGTCAGACTTGGTTTATATATAAGTTAAAGCTGTCGTAATTTGCTGGGGGAATATATGTGGAGAATGAGGGAAAAGGAGGCATTAAGGATGACTGCAGAGTTTTTCATCAGAGCAACTAGAAAAATGGAGCTGTCATTTACATGTATTGAGATGGAAAAGAAGTGGAAATTAAAAAGCTGATGTGGGAGAAGGGAGGCTTTTTTTTTTAAGGTAGGAGGTAGAACAACTTGTGTCTATAGTAATGGGAATAATCCCCTTGTGTAAGAACAATTAAAGAGGCAGAAAAGAGGGGACAAGTTCAGGAGTGTTCTTTGATTCCATGAGAATAGTTGTGATCCTATACAAGTGAAGCAGTTGCCTTAGAACATTTGCTCCATGTGCAAGGAGAGAGTATAAAGGTCTAAAGCAGGGGTGTCAAACTGGCAGCGCGGGCCGCATGCAGCTCCTGAGGTAATTTTTTGTGGCCTACGATGCTCTGAAATAAAATGAAAATAGAAAAAATTGTTATGAAGGAAATAGCGCTTAGGGGAGATCGAGGCAATACTGTACACACAATTCCCTCATGAAACCTTTAACTACTGAAGACGAGTACCAGTATACACGTGGCCCAGTGCCTTTCCTGGTGGCCTGTGGGAGTGTATAAACGCGCTGACTCAGTTCCGGTGACATTTGTATATGTGATGTGGCCCGCGTGAATATTGCCTGTTGCACCAAATGGATCGTGTTTTAATTGAGTTTGACACCCCTGGTCTAAAGGTACAGATGTAGAATGATTGGTAGGTTTGAAGCTGGGAAGAGCAGGAAGCTCTCTTTTGGCAGCTTCTAATTTTTCTGTGAAATAGGAATCAAGGTTATTAGTAGAGAGAATGAGTGTTTGAGGTTGAAAGAGAGAGGAAAAGGTGTGGATGGTGAGTTTTTAATATGAGATGAATAATGTATAATATATGGCATTATTCCAAAAGTCTAAAAGAAATCAATAGCAATAGAGTCACTGTGATGTGGTTATATTTTAAAATTAACAGAATCTAATGGAAAAACATATATATTAATAGTTTACCAAGGAAACTTTCATGACTTTATATCTGACTTCTATTGATAAATTGTCAGAAACTATAAACATATGGAACAGCATTGTGATGTGGTAGATTGAGGTTGGCTTTGTTTTTTGTTCAACTTAATGCTCATTGAATAAGCCACTTTAGTGTATCCAGCTGTAGAAGGGGGTATCATATATGCTCTGATCACTTCCCTAGACTTTTGTGAGGCATAATGAAAGTTAAATAATAATGTAAGTTAAAATAATAATGTAATGTAAAATATTTTATAAGTATTCAAATGATACATCAATCTAAAAATATATTATTTTATTGTTAATTCTAAGCACGTACTGTATGGATTAAAATACATTGTATTTATAGAATATTAAAAGCAAAATTTCAAAGGTTTAAACTTATGTAAAGAGTGTGAAAGTTGGTGATGTGTATAAGTATCTAACTCAATTCTTTAGGAATGACATCTTAAGGACTTTAGGTTTAATTAATAATTTAAGTCTATGTGTCATCTGTTTTACTTTAGCATGACACCACCTCCTCCAACAGTGTCTCCTTTCTCCTTTCATGGTCACTTCTTGCTGAAGATGGTGAGTTAAGCAGTTACTCTATGAAGTTTCCCCTTTGTCTCCTTTTGAATAGCCTTGAACCCTACCAGTGCTGCTAATGATAACATTAAGTGTTCCAGCCTTTGTTTCTAAGTGGAAGTGAGCTGGATTTCAGTGAGTTGTATTTGGTAAAATTAAGAACCCTTTAATCCCAGATACAATGTTCTAATTAAATGATAACATCTCTTTTGAACATCATGTACAGAAATATCTTGACCCTTAGGTGATTTGAAAAAGGATGGATTTCCTTTTTTTTTTTTTTTTTACAGAGTAATCATTCCATGTCATTTATGAAATAATTCAGTAAATATTGGATTATAAGAGAATAATTTCATAGCAGGCTTGATATCAGCAGTAAAGAAGTGTAAGCAGAATGTACGTGTATGTAAAGTCTATGAAACTTATTCCTTAGATATGCTAAATAATTTCTTTTATTGTTAAATTTATTAGGATGTCATTGGTTAGTAAATATTACATAGCTTCCAGATGTACAATTCTATATATTGTCTATGTGTTGCATATGTGTGGAAATAATATTTTTTGTATTACAGTGATTCCTCATTTTTTGCAGTTAATGGGGACCAGAACCTCCTGCGAAAGCTGAAAAACCGCGAAGTAGGATTTGCCCCTAGGAGTTTTCATGTATGCGGGTACAAGAATGTTTTAAATATGTAAACAGTATTCATACTTGACTCATTTAAGACAAAAATGACAACAGTATATGTATTTACTTAAACGTGTCAGTGCTAATTAATAAGGTTAATGACAAAACCTTATACAGTCATAAACATGAATCAACATTGCTCTCTGAGAGAGGCGAAGAGTCTTGTGTGGGTGGCGGAGGAGAGGCTGTCACGTGACGCGTAGAAGCGTTAGGCTCCCTCGGAGACGCTTCTGCTGGAGGCGCTGACGGGAGAGCCGGGGGCTTTACCTTGGAGAGAAACATGGTGATGGGTCGTTGTTGTCTTTGTTTTTTCTTTTCCTTCAAAATTCCCCTGTACAAGGACATAACCCCGTCAACGCGATGGCTGAACTCGACAGCTCGAACCCTATTGTCGTCCATGTCTTGTG
>PVKE010006363.1:0-54681 GCA_004027555.1 Craseonycteris thonglongyai | reverse complement strand
AAAATTACAAGGACTTGGAAAAACGGTTGATGTTATGTTTGATCTCATAAGAGCTTTTGAAATCAAATTAGGAGTATTTAAACATGATATCAACACTGGCAAGTTTAAATATTTTCTGAATATCCAAAAATACCTAACTAATCTTGGAGATCAAATACCAGATGTTCACAGATTCCAGATACAATTCTTATCAGTTATTGATTTGACCCTAGAACAGTTCTCTTTAAGATTTACTCAGTTCAGGTCATTCGAATAAACAGGAAAATTCATAAAATATGCAGACAACGTAAAACTAAATGAACTGAAGTTGGATATGTTCCAATGGATTAATTTGTATGATTTTAAAATGCAGTTGATTGACTTACAGAGTAGCTGTATTTGGAGGCAAAAATTTATCGATTTGAGACATGAATTAGAAAGTATTGAAAGAGATAGGTTAGCTGGGTCAACGCTGAACAATGCAGAGAATGAAGTTCTGAAAACATGGAATTTCTTGCTGGAAAATTTGTATCTGAAAAATGTAGCAGTGGCAATACTATTTTATATACAATAATATTTTCCTCTACTTACTATTTCCTCTACAATATTTCCTCTACAATACTATTTTAAATACAACAATATTTCCTCTACAATACTATTTTAAATACAATAATATTTTCCTCTACTTACTCATGTGAATCATTATTTTCAATTATGAACCTAGTCAAGTCCGATTTTAGGAGTAATTTAACTGATGCCTCAAGTGCAGCTTGTGTAATGTTAAAAACAACAAAATATAAACCTGATGTGATTCATCTGTCTTCTTCTGCACAACAACAGAAATCACAGTAACGATGATAGAGGATTCTTTAATTTTCATGGGTACTCCGTGCATTTGATGACTACTGTTTATTATTATAATTTAATTCTGTCACGTTTTTTTCCTTTTTGTTTCATATAAATTATAATTTTATTATAATATCATGTTATTCTACACCAAATAAAAATATAATAAATGACTGATAGAGATTTTCTATGGTATTTAATTTATATAATTACCTTTGTTATGAACTCTAATAAAATATTTAAACTTCAAAACAAATAATTGTGAATACCATTTAAAAAATTATTGTTTTTGTTATAAAAACATCCTATGCCTCTTACAGACATAAAAATAATCAATACCTCTATCTCACTCTATGGGTTGGCACGCGAGTCGGGCGAGTATACTCTTATTTCATAAACTTTGGTACTCAATCGGGCCAAAAGGTTCGCCACCCTTGCACTAGGTGGTAGTTTTAATAATCCAAGGAAAGGATAATTAGATTAGTGGTGAAGGTAGGGCTAAGTGATCAGATTGTGTGAAGGCAGATGTGACAGGATTTGCTAGTGGATTACAAGGCAGTGTGAGAACAAGGGGAGGATCAGGGATAACCATGATTCTGGCCCTAAGAAACTGAAAGGACAGAGTTATCATTTACTTTTGGGGAGAAAGTCAGTGAGAAAGCAGATTTTGAGGGGCAAATTAAGTTCAATTTGGGATATGTGAAGTTTGAGGTGTCTCTTAGATAATCAGTTATAGATGTGTCATAACCAAAAATAGGAGTATAGGGCTCAGGGACAGCTGGAGAGTCATCAGCACTTCCATGGTATTTAAGTCATCAGACTGGATGACATCACCTGGGATCAGTGTAGATGAAGAAGAAAGCAAGCTGAGGACTGACTCCCGAACATGCCAGCATTCGTGTGGGAGTGATCAGGAAGGACCACTCACAGAGACCAAGAGGAGTGGCAGTGAGGTAGTAGGAGAGCCAAGAGAAAGGAGTATCTCAGCAGCCCAGAGAAGAAATTTCTTGGAAAAGGAAGGTGATGTTGGATGGACAATTCAGTTTATTCAACAAAGAAATTACATAGGAAGAAAAAAGGAGGGGGACATAGAGATTAAAAAGAATTTAAAAGCTGCACCAGTAACATGTGAACTTTATTTAGATCCTGAGTCAAACAAACTGAAAACTGATTACAGCCTTTATGAGACAGTTGGAAAATTGGGACATCGACTGCGTATTTGATGATATTGAGAAATTACTGCTTATTATTTTAGATGTAATAGTTATAATTTATGTTATATTGCTATTTATGTGATGTTACATTTTGCAGCTATGTACCAAAATATTTACAGATAAGCATTAAAATACAAAGGTGTGATCAACTGTGTCTTATTCTGCTAAGCTACATAAGGTGAGGACTGAAGGCTAACCATTGGAAGGTGGATTATGGTGACCTGAGAAAAGCTATGTCATGGGATGGTGGATTAAAGAGGGAGTGGGAAGAGGGTATGTGGTGGCAGTAGGCATATGTGAATATTATGGCAGCGGCTTTTGCAAATATTTTAAAAGCGCATATTGGTGAAATTCACAGCTATTATGGTTATTTATAGAGTGACAGGATGCATTTGTACTTGCATTTTCTCAATTGCAAAAATAATCACAAATTTAAAGAACATTAAAAACAGTCACCCATGTTCCTGCCACTCTTACAACACTATTGATTTTAGAATACTTCCTGCTAGGCCCAGGCCACATACTTTAAAATTTTTTGTGCAATTTCAATAAAACTATGCACATTATTTAAATGTTAATGTATTATCTCATAAACCTGTCCCCATGATTCTGTTGTAATATCTTTTTTCTTCATAGCACTTGCCACCTTCTGACACATAAATTTCCTATTTGTGTGTCTTTTCCATTAGATTGTAAGCTTGAGAAGCTATTTTGTTCACTGCTGTAATCTCAGTGCCTGAAATAGAACCTGGTATGAATCAGTTGTTCAATAAATATTTGCTGAGTGAACGAATGGATAAATATAAGAATGTGTGCATTAGAATCATAAGAAACATAGTCCTTCAGATGTCACTATTCAGTACTTTGAAAGTGTTAAGGGGAAAAGAGAAGAAACAAAGGGAGTTAGGAGATTTTATATATATATATATATATATATATATATCTTCCTTTGCTCTCAGATAGTAGCCAGAAGTGGACATTGAGGAGACAGTACCAGACCTGGAGGTGCCCAGCAGTGACATCTACTTCATCTCTGAATGCAAGGTCTTGCAGACATTTTTAAAGATGGATTACTCCATCTATCTCACCTACACCGCAGGATTTTAACCAGTTATTGATAAAACATTAGACACCTTCTCCTTTTCATAAAGTGGTGAAGATTGGGAAGCTTGATTCAGTAGAAATTGGACTAAATGTATTGGAGGTTGTGATGAAAGGAACGGAAATATGCAGAGCTTGGGAGCCATCAGCCAGTTCTCATTCCATGAATGCCAACTTGAAGAACTTACTTCTCACGCAAGAATAAACTCTTCCCCATTCCTGGTTGACTTTACTGTTTTGATCGAAGGACAATGCATAAAGAAATAAAAGACATTTTAATTCTTTATTATCTGTAAAAATGTCTTCATTTGTGGTAGAAATGACAGATGATGGAATACGTTTTCAACTTTAACAGTTCATGTTTCCATATCCAGGACAGCTGCAAGAATGAATGTGAATGTTACTCTCCACAGCGGATTGAGGAATGCAGAGGTTTGAGGTGAGAGGAGATGTAGGAGGGAGGAAGTAATGCCTCATTCCCTTTCTTGGCCTTTACCCATCATCCTATCCTCTCTGGCAGTGTGCACACATTTTGTGGCACAATAAATCTCAACCTCCTCATGAAGGAAGGAGGATGTTACAGAGATAGTATTATGATGCAGGGGTGGGGGGCATATCAAGAGCACTGGTAACATTATGAGGTCATGATCCTATGAAATGTTTGCCTATGTGAAATGTACTAGACCTGTTAGACTTCCTGTCTGCCACATCCTAGCAGCACCTCTTACTCCTGTCCACAGGATGGGATTTTTAGGTCGAAGTAATGAGACCTAGGACAAAAATTGAGACAGCAGGAAGGCATAGTAACAAATGGAAGCTTTTCTGAGTTGGAAAATTTGCATTATTATTTTCTGTACAGTCATAAAAGACACCCTATGTCCCTATGGATATCAGTAATGAAAAGCATTTCAACACTTCATTTCAGGTTGACCATTTTAAGACAACCCTGAACGAGTTTGAAAAATTGGTTGAACGTGTTGCGGCACAGAAAAGAGATGAAAAAGCAGGCCTGTTTACCCAAAAAGAAGGTAAGATCCATGATTTCTGGGCAGCTCGGTTGGCTCTGTTGGTTAGAAGTAGGAACTGTGTAAAGCCATAAGAGAGAAGCAGCATTGCTTAATAGCAAAGACACTGAACGAGGGCCCAAGTCTTCTTTCTGTCTCTGTCCGTCCCTTAATAGCTACCGGTAAGTGGTCTTGGGGAAGTTTTTTTGATTGTCTGAACCTTAGTCATCTCACATAAAATTAGGGAGTTGGATTAAATGACATCTAAGGGTTCTGTGGGATCTACCATTTGATGGCTCACTTGTTGATCTGGGCCACAGTAGTACATGTTAATGCCCGCCCCCTCCCCAACCCCGCCATCTCTTTACTTCAGGCTGTCATGAGATCGTAAAGACTATTAAAAGCAGGACAAAGTTTCCTTTGAAACTTGGAGTCACTGTCTGGGCCTCTCTCCATGTCTCTAGGCTGGAATGATTATGAGCATGCCCAGGAAGGGAAACATAGTGGACAATGGTCTGCCAGTGTCCCTAATAACAGCAGGGATACCAATGCAGTATGAAAGCATGTCACAAAGCTGGAAGTGTTGACTTTGGGTGTTCAAACCCAAACTGGTATTTGAATAGTATTTAAGAATTTAGAAATCACTTTAGTAAATAATTTAATTGATTCTCATGGCAATTCTAATAGACAAATATTACTATTTTTGCTATTATCCCAATTTTATTTGTTAAAAAATGAAAGATACAGATAAATCATCTGTCCAAGTCACTCAACTTGTGTTAGAGCTAAGACTCAGATCTGCTAGATATGCTTTTTAGAAGGTTGTGAACTTGACTGAGTTTTCTAAATGAAACAAAACTTTCATGGTCATCGTCAGCTTGTTTTACTTCTTTCCCTAAATGATTTTTTATATCCTTACCACTTCTCCTGAATCCTCCACAAGATCTCAGCTCCTCTCAGCCAAGCTTCCAACATCATAGGAGAAAGCAAAGCTAGAAGAATTCTCTCAAACTTCCTTCCCTTCACTTCCAAATTGTCCAGAGCAGCACCTGTCCTTTCTTCCATCCCTCCTCCCATCCAAGGCTATCACTTTGCTGCAACAACATCAAAATCTCCTTTTTCACTGGCTTTGTTCTCTCAAGCTAAAAATATACCCAGCCATCCCGACCTTGACTTTCTCTTTCCTTCAAGCTACCACTGTATGTCTTTCCTTTGCTTCTCCATCCATTTCCCCACAGCCTCACCACTTAATTTTCAATCTACTCAAGTCTGGCTTCTCTTACCAGTTTGCTAAAATATGTTCTTACCACGGTATTTGATTACCCAATATGGCTGCCAAAGTCAATACATTGTTTTCATTTTCCAGTCACTGGCCGTTTCACTGTATTAGCAGTTAACTGCCTCTGCTTCCAGGGATGCTTTCCTGTGTTTTTCATCTTACCACTCTCTTCTTTTTTTTCCCTTTCCCATTCTTTCTTTGCCTCTTTTTTTCTGAGCTTTGCTTGTGTTCTCTCTCAGTCTTACAGCATGGCCACCCTCTATCTAGTCTCCTAAGCCAGGCATCTTGGAAAAACCTTTGACTCTTTCATGGCATCTCATTTGAGTTATTACAACAGCCCCTTAATGGAGTAGTCTCCTTGCCAAGAGTTATTTCCTTCCTCTCTGTTTCTATGGAGAGTTTTTGCTTAAAAACATTTTTTTACATGACTATATTTCTGGCTTATTAGCTCATCTCTAAAATTCATATACTTAACTTGGCATCCATGGCTTTTCAGTCATACCTCAATCCACCTTGCCAGCCTCAGCTTCTGGAACTCCTCTTCCAACACCTTCTGTTCCAACAAGAAATCTTCTCTAAGCCTGTCATACTCTTAAAGACCCTGATTTTGCCTGTGTCATTCTGCCCCCATATGAATTACCTTTCTTCCCATTTCTGTACCTATAAACTCTTATTCATCTTTTGAGACTTAAATCAAATGTTGTCTCTTTTCAAAACTTCCAAACCTTCCCCAAGCAAAGCCATCTTTAAGCACTTAATGCACTTTCACTGCTGTCTCTAGGAATTTACCTGCCACTCTTAACTGCTAAAATTGATATATGAGGGCTGTCTGGAAAAAATCCAGTCATTGTCACTGTAACGAGAACTGGGACATGGCTGGATACTTTCTGGACAGCCCATGTATACATGTGTGTTCCTGCCCCTTCTCCCCCATCATTGAATTGTGAATGCACCAAAGGCTTTGTAACCTAGGGCTAGCAATGGGTTTGGTGCCCAAGAAATACTGCACTCCTTAATATATACTCATTGAACCTGTTAACCTTCCTTTCATTTAAAAGCTTCCAATCACAAAGCCACACTGAAAAAATTTCCTGAGGGAATATGTATTGTAGACATATTTTATATAATACCATTCCATACTACAGTATACGGTATATATTTTATATATAGTATAGATTTGATAAAGACTAAGTAGTGCTACATAAATTGTCTTCTATGAGGGAAGGACTGACCTGAAAGACCAAGAAGGGAGAAATGTAACCTTAACTTTCATTAGATTGCTAATACTGGCATACATTCACATTCCATTTTTAATATTGGAATATAGGCTCTACCTCATTCTAGGCAAGAAGCTAAAGAACTATAAAGAATATTTTTACTGAAACAGTGTCTACCTCACAAATGACATCAAGTACCCTGCAGGAACTCATCCATGCAATATTGCTCTTAAATCTTGTCCTGGCAGAATTAAAATCATCCCAGGAAAGGACATTCTCATTATCCATATTCAGCAGCATTTACAATAAGACGTATCTTGTCCTAGTTGGTATGAATTTCAAATGTAACATGACCAAGGTGGAATGTTTATTTTTCTAAGAACCATGATCCTTTCTCTATTTTGGTAAATAGTACCAACATCTGCTGAGTTTTAAAACTGGAAACCTGCATGTTAAGGGTTTCTCAACCTTAGCACTAGTGACATTTGGAGCTGGATAAATCTTTGTTCTGTATATGTGTACGGGGGAGGGAGGGTGTCCTGTGCATTGTAAGGTATTTAGCAGCATCTCTGTCTTATGGGCATAGGCATTTAAGATGCTAGAAACACCCCATCCCTAGCTGTGACAAACAGGCATATGTGCAGACATTGCCAAACGTTGCTGTGGGAGAGGCAGGTGGAAGTCTCCCCTGGATAAGGACCATTGCACTAGATTCCTGCCTGTCCTTCACTCACCGTGTCAGCCCCCAACAACATCCAATCCATTACCAACCACTTCTGCCATTTGCAGTGCTATCTTTTGAGTGTCTGTATCACTTACCATCCAATTGAGGGCACTTTCAAGAGTGAAAGGAGCTGTTATTAATAATTAGGTTGAGAAAATAGACATGACTGAGACTTGCCCTGGCAGACCAAGATGCAGAATTGCCCTCTGTATCACCCTGGCTCAAGCTTCCATTTTGTCTGAAACCTCAACTCATGCACTAGCCCCTCACTGGCTTTGAGAGCTTTTACTTTTATCTCCTCACCCCAGCTGTTAGGCTTTCAGAATTTTTTGAGTCAACTCATGTCACTTCCCTAAAACCCACCAGAGATAACTTACCATGGTACTTAGAATAAAATACAAACTTCTGACGCAAGTTCTGCCCGCCTTCCTCTCTGATCTCACCTCACAGCACTTTCCCCAGTGCTCTCTGTAGTCCACACTCACTGACCTCCCAGAACATGCCAGACTCTTCCGAACCTTGGCAGCTTTGTGTTTGTCAGCCTCTGCCTAACTTGTCTGACTTCCCATAACATGAATGACTCCTTTGTTGTTTTCTCAGGTCTTAGCTTAATTTTTCCCCCATTTCCTTAGGGATGGTTTTCATGAGCCCCAGCCCCACCCACTACCACTATCTAATCCATCCACCACAGTACATCACAGATCCCTGTTGACTTCCTTCCTAGCACTTCTCTCACACTATATATAATGATTTTTACTTTGTTACTAAGGAATGACACACATATAGTGAAGCCCATAAAGTGTATTAATCTGAAGTATAGAGCTCAAAAAATTTGGACATTGGTAAACTTGTAGTTATAAACCGGAGCAAGACAAAGAACACTTCTAGTATTCCAGGAAGTTCCTTCATGTCCTTCTCTACTTACCACAGATCACCGCCAATCTAGTGTCTATTACTGGTAATTAGTCTCCTACCACAATCTGTGATATTTATTTGATTGTTCCCATGTTAATTTTCTGTTTCTCTCACTAGAATGTAAATTCCCTGAAGACGGAATCTCCTCTATCTAGTTTTCCATTCTGAGTCCAGTGTCTCACTCAGTTCTGACACATAACAGATGCCCAAGAAATTTTTATGTCTAATTTCTCCTTGTCCTTAGACTCAATAGTCAGACTCCAGTGAATCACCAGTTTGGCAAAATCAATATTCAAAAACTGGTGTGTTTGTGTGTGTGTGTGTTCACATAGTATCAAAAGACCAAAAATTACTCTTTGCTCAGTCAAGATGAACTCTAGCAGAGACTCCCGATTGGTAACTTCTTACACTAAGAAAGAAGTAATTCATTTTCTTATCTTTGTATTCCTGAACAAAACATCTAAAATAGTTGCAACAAAAACTACAGAGATGGTATTGAACACCAAAGTAATACTCTGCTTTTTCTTCAGATCATATAAATCTTTCACCTTTTACTAAACACCAAAGTAAAATATTTTCTTCTGATTAAGTAATATTTTAGCCAAGTCCCTAGTTATATTTCCAAAAAGAAAAAAAAAATCTTTAAAATGAACAAGAGTCTGTTTTTTATACGCTAAAATAATGAAATAGAGTAGCAAATAGAAAAAGCAGCTGAAAAATGCAATATGGTTCTTGGAATTTTATGACAATGTTCTTGCACTCTGTTACAATGCAGATATGATTGATTATAACAAGTTTTATGCGGCAATACAGGAACTCTTTGGTCCAGAAGTGAAGAATCAAGATGTGAAATGCTTTTACAGGAAACTCTGCAACAACCCAGATGCACCTGTAGACTGGTGTGAGGTAGTCACTTTTCATGTTTATAATAGGAAATGCAAGTATTATTTTTGTTTAGAATAAATAATTAAAGTGTTGCTGTGACAGGGGATAAACCCACAATACAGTGGCATGTTTAAATGCCTACAACTATAATTGCAAATGGGTAAACCAGATGGATGTGAACTGTATTATTAATGAGTAATTCCTAAATACCTGACCAAGTTGCCGATTGAAAGAACTATACATGCCATTAATAACAACCAAGAGGAAGCCAGGATGGCTCAGTGGGTTAAATGCTTGCTTTGCAGCCCCAGGGCCTGAGGATTGAATCATGGCCCTGGCCCGTGCAGACCCCATATGCTGAACTGGGGAGTGCCCCCAGTTCGGTTCTCACCGGGGTGAGACCCTGGCCCAGTTCCTGCCCTGTGCAGCCCCGTACGCACCTATGGAGTGAAACTATGTGGAAAAACCTATGATGTGCAACTATGGAGACTGTTTGGGGACCTCCCCCTTCTCTCTGTCTCTGTATCTCTCTCTCTCTCTCTTTGTCAAAAACAATAAAAATAAATCTTTAAAAAAAATCTTAAAAAATATAACCAACAACCAAGATTTTAATGGCGTTCTTTACATTCTAAATAAAATATTCCTTTTCAATAGTTCCAATGTATACAAATTACACTGCATATAAAATTTAATATAAGAGAGGAAAAAGGCTATGGTCGATCACCTCTTACAATTCCTGAGTCACTTTCTGATCGACATAGCATTGACACCTTAGATATCATTTTGGTATTCTTAGAAGAACCCATAGAGAAGCGTGTTGGGTGATCTATGGACTATGGAAATGGAGAAAGACATGCCTCTGACCTCTCTTTAAACTCACAGATGGTGACACTTGGTATAAAATAAAAATGAAAATATTTGATAAAAATTTAAGAAAAAGAAATCTTAGCAGGATAAGAATAATATAAAATTTCCTTAAGTCAAAAGAGGACTGTGTTATTTATAAATCATGTCTTCTTATCCTAAAAGGATTTGAGGTAGCTTACAATTTAAAAAATTGGAGGAAGCCATTATGGCTCAGTGGATTAAGCGCTTGCTTTGCAGCCCTGGAGTCCGAGGATCGAGTTCCAGTCCCAGTGAATCCATATGCTGAACTGGGGTGTGCTTCTCATGTGGGAGGCCCCCCAGCCAGGTTCCCACCATCGAAAACTGATGATGTACAACTATGGAGACTGTTCTGGGTTCTCCCCCTTCTCTTTGCCTTCTCTATCGCTGTCTCTCTCTGTCAAAAACAACAAAATCTTAAAAAAAAAAAAAATTTTTAATTGCACACATGCATGTAGAGTAATTTAAATTATTTTTTAAATTATCTGCCTCTCTCCTAAAAATTAATAGTATAGTAGACAAAATAAAATGCAAGAATTGAAAAGATTTGACTGTAACATCTACCAAGCTGGTAGATACGTGTAAATAGAACTTTGAACCCAAGATTTGGTGAAATACATCTCAACTATATATAGGGCCATAACAAACTTGACCATGTTTAAGGCTACTAACATTTTCAATAAATTCTAATGTCATAAAATTAGAAATCAATAATAAAAGATAGCCTAAACCCCCAAAACAAATGGAGTTAAAAAAAATAATTGCAGAAAAAATTACAAACAGAAAACACTTCTATTAAGCCTTTAAAGAACATAAAATTCCCTCATAATATACATTTTTCTATAAGTTAGGAAAAGCTGAAAAGCTATCCAATTCGTTTTAAGAGGCTAAAATAATACTGAGTTGAACAAAGATAAAATGTCAAGGAATTATATAGGCCAATGTTATTTATGAAGATAGATGCAAAATTCTAAATAAAATTTTAATAATTTAAATCTAGCAGTGCGTTACAAAGTCATTTTATTTAAGATTTATTTTTATTGTTTTCTTTTTTTTTAAAGATTTATTTTTATTGTTTTTGACAGAGAGAGAGAGATACAGAGACAGAGACAGAGAGAAGGGGGAGAGCCCAGAACAGTCTCCATAGTTGCATATCATTCGTTTTTCCACATAGTTTCATTCCACAGGTGGGAGTGGGGCTGCACAGGGCAAGTACTGGGCCGGGGTCTTCAACCCAGTGAGAACTGAACTGGGGGCACTCCCCAGTTCAGCACATGGGTCCACACGGGCTGGGGCCGGGATTCGATCCTCGGTCCCCGGGGCAGCAAAGTGAGCTCTTAATCCACTGAGCCATCCCAGCTTCCCTATTTTTATTGTTTTTTGACAGAGAGAGAGAGACAGGCAGAGAGAGACACAGAGAGAAGGGGGAGAGCCCAGAGCAGTCTCCATAGTTGAAAGCATTAGTTTTCCATATAGTTTCACTCCACAGGTTAGCATGGGGCTGCACAGGGCAGGAACTGGGCCGGGAGCCTCCCATGTAGGCCCCGGCAAGAACTGAACTGGGGGTACACCCCAGTTCAGCATATGGGTCTGCATGGGCCGGGGCCGGGATTCAATTCTCAGGCTCTGGGGATGCAAAGCGAGCGCTTAACCCGCTGAGCCATCCCAGCTTCCCCAACAAAGTCATTTTTAAGTAGTATTTACCCAGAAAAGTAAGGGTGACTCGATAATAGAAATCCTAGTATCATATTTCATTTTACAAGTCAGAGGAGAAATATGCGAATCTCAGGCAAATTATCTAGGACATGAAGCTGCCCTCATGTGCTGGAGGCTGTGTACAGTTCTCTGCCAAATCAGGACAGTCACCTGTTTTGTAAACAGTTTACAACAAAGCAATAATACTCACTGGTCTATATAATATCTACGGTTGTTTCTGCGCTTCGGTGGCAAACTGAATAGTTATGACAGAGAAGGAATGGCCTATGAGCCTAAAGTATTTCTTGCCTGAACCTTTCTCAGAAAATATTTGCCGACTCCTGATCTTAAAATCAAATAAAAGGATTTGATAAAAATTTTATGAAAAAATAATCTTAGCGGAACAGGAATAATAAAACATTGTTCTAAATATTTTTCAGAATATTTCTTACATACTCAATGGTTTATGCAATAGTTTTATACCAAAACATATGAAAATGAGTGTATAACAAATTACTTGTGTCAATATCAAATAATTTCTACATTTTAGGAAATTATAGAAGTCTATTTATAGTGTAAAACACACTTAGATTTAGGAAACGGATGGTTGAAAAATTCCCATAATACCAACAAAGGAGTCACAGATAAATCATTTACATAAAATTCTGTTAACTGAGCATTTGGCCTCTGTTATAGATTTTATAGAGTTGTCTGTTTTGAAGATGGATAATTTTGTTACAAATGTTTCTATTGTAAGTAAATAAAAACCTTTTTGTTTTTGCCAAATAAGAAAAAAAAGATACTAATCTAAAGTATTTAGATTAATTGTAGTATTTACAAACCCAGAGGCTTTTATTTTATAGATTAGGAAAACGAGGGGAAGCCGGGATGGCTCAGTGGGTTAAGCGCTCACTTTGCAGTGCTGGGGACCGAGGATCGAATCCCGGCCCGTGCGGAACCATATGCTGAACTGGGAGCTCCCCCAGTTCAGTTCTCTGTCTCTGTATCTCTCTCTCTCTCTCTCTCTCTCTCTCTCTGTCAAAAATAAATAAATAAATAAAATATATTAAAAAAAAGGAAATTGAGCCTCGTCTTTTCTCTTACCTACTCTCTTTTTCTCCTGTTCACTTTCCAGTTAAGACATAATCATTTTATAGTTGTTTCCCAAACACCTCCCTTTCATGTTCTCATTTAATCTTTACAACAGACCCATACTATTGACGATGATGTTATTGCAATAATATTGCAAAAATAATTTTTTTTAATTTTTAGTAATTTGATATTTTTAGTATCTTTTGGAAATTATTTCTATTAAGCATTGGAATATTGTGTCATTACAAGTAAAATTGGAAAAATTTATCATTTCCATAAGAGCAGATGTCCTACAAGATGGCACCTACCTACATGTAGATGTGACTATAAAATGCATGTGTGACAGGCAGCATAGCCCATGTGCTGTCAGGGCTTGAGGCAACAGAGGTGCCCCATGGGCAGTTTTCAACCAGCAAAGAAGCACCTGGGCTCTAGTTGCTCACAGTCTCTTACAAAATTGGGCATTATACTTACTCAAATGTAAACATTAATTGAGTTCCTACCTGGCAATTGGTGCAATCTAAGTGTTATAGTTCATAGTCTTCTTAATCACTAAGCAATCTAATTGTGCCCTTCCTCGTTTAATCACCATGCAAAGGCATAAAGTTCAAGTTATTATTTATTATTCTTACTTTATAGATGGGGAACACTCAGAGAAACCAAGAAATGTGGTCATGTGATTGGGAGGCAGTAGAACCAGGATTTGGACCCAGGTCCATGTCAGAAGCACCCAATATTGCGTCACACAAGACACTGCTCCTATATTTTCTCCACATCTGTCCTAACATTTGAAAGATATGGTGTCGCTATCTCCATAAAATTAAAACCAAAATTAAAAATCAAGTTAAATGGCTATCTCTAAGCTACTTTTTGAATATAGGTACCATAGAAATATAGTACATTATTTCCAATTAGGTGACAACACATATTGTATGGAGTTCCACCCTTGAGAAACATTGGTATTCATTAGCACAGAAATAATGATCACTCTTAGAATTTTTTCACATTATTTTCTGAAACTTATTATTTCACACTATTATGTGAGGTTAAATTGGATGTTAACATTGATCAAGTTTTTGTTGTACTTTGTCCAAGTAATTTAAATTGTACTGAATTGCATTTAAAATGAAGATGTGATAAGCAGAATTTTAAAGGTGTACCCCCTCCAAGATTCCTGTCTCTTGGTTATTCAGTCAAACAGTAATGTAGACATTGCTGTGAAGGGACTTTTGCAAATGTAATTATGTTCTAATCAACTGACCTTAAAATAGGAAGATTATCCTGGACTAACTGGGTGTGCCCAGTGTAATCACGTAAGTCCTTAAAAAGTAGGCTGGCCAGACACCCCATTTTAAATGGGGTAGAAAACAACAGGACTGTCCCATTTCAAATGGTATGCTTCGTCAGCCTAGTCTCACTGGGCTAAATTCAAAGTGTCAGTAGGCTGACCAGACATGCTATCTGAAATGGGACAGTACCATTGTTTTCTGTCCCATTTAAAACTGTACATCTGGTCAGCCATTAAAAAAAAAAAGAAAGAGGAAGCCAGAAAAGAGATTTCAAGTGTAAGGAGGATTTGATGCACCATTGCGAGTGCCATTATAGGGCCCACGTACGAGGCCTGAAGCGAGGCCTGCAGGAGCTCAGGGCAGCCCCAGCTGATAGCCAACAAGTGGACACCTCAGGCCAACCACCTGAATGAACTTGGAAGCAGATTCTTCTCCAAGTCTTCAGTAAAGAACACATCCCGGGGAAGCCGGAATGGCTCAGCAGATTAAATGCTCACTTTGCAGCCCCGGGATCGAATCCCAGTCCTGGCCCGTGCAGACCCATATGGGGTGTGCTTCCCATGTGGGAAGCCCTCCAGCCCAGTTTCTTCCCTGTGGAGCCCCTGCCCAACCCCTGCCCACCTGTGTGGAATGAAACCTTGTCGAAAACTAATGACGTACAACTATGGAGACTGCTCGAGCCTCCCCCTTCTCTCTCAAAAACAATAAAATAAATCTTAAAAAAAAGAACACCTCTCTACTGTCATCTTGATTTTAGCCCAACAGGACCCATTTTGGACTTCTAACCTACAGAGCTGTGAGCTTCTAAATGGGTGTTATTTTATGTCACTGTGTTTGTGGTAATTTGTTTCAGTAGCAACGGAAAACTAATACAGAGGGCAAAGTGTCAAAATGCAAAAAGATGGTATCTACTGTTAGAATCAACCAAAACCAAAATGTGCCTGTAAGAGGAATTCAGAGTCCACAGTGGAAGGAGGCAAACTCTTGAAGAAAGCTGGAGAAAAGCAAGAAGAGGACTTTAGGATGATTATCTGTTATCACCATGGGAAGTTTTGTTGTATTTGTTTTTAAGATGAGAGAGATTTGAAAATGCTGAAAGGAAAAGTCAGGAGAGAAGGAGAGAGAAAAGATACTGAAGAGAAAAAGGAGACAAGCTCTGAAGAGACAAAAGGGCATGGGATTTGGAGAACAGGTTTAGTCTGGGAAAGGAGAAACACATCTTTTAAAGGTAGGCTGACCAAATGTCCCATTTTGAATGGGGCAGAAAACAATGGTACTGTCCCGTTTCAAATGGTGCATACCGTCTGCCTACTCTCACTGGGCTAATTTTAAAGTGTCAGTAGGTTAACCGTATGTACTGTTTAAAATGGGACAGTACCATTGTTTTCTGTCCCATTTATAAAGGGATGCTTGTCAGCCTATTTAAAAGGGAAGGAAGGAAAAAGGTGAATCCAAAACCAGGTTGATTTGTATGTAGAGGGGCAGGAAGTGCTAAGAAAGCTCTTGTCTGGTAGCTTCTACCAACATCTGACATAGGAGGTGTGGTCAGCTGCTGAGAGTGACCAAAGGGTGGAATAACATGCTTGATAAGAGTAGAGGTTTGACATTGTTTCTGTGGACAATAGATGTGGTACCCTCGGGAAGCTTAGGGTGATGGCTGGGTGGCACTGAAGCCCCAGGACACTAGAACTCATGAATGGTTGGTGGTCCCATCCATGGGGCTGGGAGATCTTCTCTGTGGCTGATTAGTCACAGTGGGACAAGGAACACAGGCCATTGTACTTACCCAGCAGTGGGGTTTCTCCTTCCAGGCCAACACAGTGGTGTGAATGGTTGGAGGATTGTGGGAATCTGTGATTGTTGTGATAGATCACTGATTCTAAACTGGGTAAGAAAGGGAGTGAAAGCCATAGAGACCTGATGAATTAGGAGAGGCAAGGGGCTCAATTTCCCTTTCAGTTCTGATTGTCTGGGAAAGTTGTACAAATCCTTCCCAGTGAAGTTCCACACACCTTCGGCTAATCACAGTGCCAAATGCTTTGCATCCATTCTCATTGGAAGATCATTTTAAAGACTCAGAAGTCGGTCTTATTCTACCGGTGAGAAACTTGAGACTTAAGGATCTGAAGGTATTTGTCCATATTCTGAACACCAAGTAGCTGTGGAACCTGCACTCAAGCACTGACAGTCTGATTCTGCAGTGCTTGCCCTTTACCGTCAGGCCATAGTGTGGATTCAAACGGAACAGGGCTGAGGTACAGATCGACACATGACCATTAGCTGGATAATGTACCGATGCGTGATGATGAGGACACAGCAGTGACAGAGATTCCAACATAGATTTATTGGCCACTCTCTTCTTTCTCTTTTCGCAGTCCTTCAGAGGACATAGATGCTAAATCCAGAGGTGTTGTACTCATGGAAAATGAGCAGTGATTTCTGAAAGGATAATCAATTTAGGGTTTTGTTGTGTGCTCTTTTGCTGGATAACCCTACTCTTCCCACCAAATGTAATCTAATTGTGGAACATGACTCAGGCAGTAATTGTATGTTGAGAAGCTCCAGAGTAGGGGGTGTAAAGGAGTTAGTAGGAATGTGTGAAGCAGCTGAAGAGCCATATGTTAACATATAATGCTAAGTCATCATCTAATGTCAAAATAGACGTTATTAAAACAAACTGGTATATAGCTGGTTTTATTTTCAGTGGAGTCTTTTTTCAGTAGATTCTTTTTACCCAAAATGTGGTCCCTCCTGGGAATTTGTTAGAAATGAAGACTCCCCAGCCCTATCAAATCAGAATCTGCACTTTCACAGGATTCCCAGTGGTGCATACGTACATGAACATCTCAGAAGCACTCACAGTTCATTCTGGTTATTTATTATCAAGCACCAAGTAGTCACAACTTTAAGAGGGATATTGTATAATTAATTGATGAGGTTTTTATTTCTGCTTATTCATAAGACAATTGAAGAACAACTTATTTTTTCAAATTCCTTAGAATTACAGAATTTGACAGATTTACTCACAAGTAAAGAACACTTTTCTTCAGGATATTCTTTCATAGTCATTTAATTTTATGCAATGCCTGGAGAATAGGATTCGGAACAGTTAGATAGAGGAGCTGCACAGTCACTTAAATTTCAAAATTACCCCGAAGAGGAATGAAAAATCTTGCCCATGAAGACATATGGGGAATGGGTAGGAACAATCTATTGAGAATGGCGAAATTCAGTATCAGTGGTCTCAACTGGGAAGGCTGATTTGATTTCTAAGCAAGGGATGGAACCTAAAAACTATCAGTCTGAGCAAGGACATCAGCCTGGTACATCCATTGGAAAACTCGAGGACCACTGAGGAATCTGGCGCCACCAGTGTTCGGTGTGTTGAGTGCATTCACTGCCTTCACTTGGTATGGGAGGATGGGGGTTGGGGGGGGGGGGTGGGGGGGGGGGGGGGGGAGGGTGACATTTATAATGTGTGGTGTTGACCATTAACTCAAGACTTTAAATCCAGCCAGCATCAGATCTGTTACTTCACAGTCAGTTTAGAGATGCTTTCATGTATTGTTTGGGATTTTAGATCTTTGGATATTTCTCCTCTGAAGAAGATTCTCTTATTTCCCACATGGATGAGGAGAATTTGGTGTTCCTCGTTTCTAGAAAACAGCGAGTTGCAATTTCAGGTGACATTGCTAATTTACCTTCCAAATTACTATGGGATTTAATATTTTCTTAAAGATAAATGTTAGGAATATAACAGTTCCATAGAATCACTTCTGATTTTATTTATTTGCTAAATGTGATAATGGAGGGGATGGGGTGACAGATTCATATGCGATGTTGGATGAAACTGTACATGCAGTGAGTTTGAAGTATTATCATTGCTCAGAAGGACTCTAAGCAGGGAATGTGAGGGGAAATGTCACATTATGCCTGGGAGGTTCCCATTTCACATGCAAGCTGCCTGTGTGGTCTCCTCAGTAGTGCATGTTCCAGTACCAAATGGAATCACATTTCTTTTAAAATAGTCTTAAAATTGAATTTTCAAGTTTTATCTTTAATTATCTCATGGAGGTTTAACCCTACATGTAACACTGTGCTTTTGGGCTAATCCCAGAAGGGTGTTATCTCAGTTTAGGAAGTTTCCACTTTAAATGCTGGTTGTTTTTAAATTTGAGCCTGGGGCCCAGGAACCTCTATTCCTCTGCACTGTTGCTGCTGTGAGGTCTCTTTCCTTTTCTCCCTTCAAGAAGAAGAAAGGCAGGCTCTGGGACCAGCCCTTGTTCTCCACATTTCATCCCACATTCTAAAATGAACTTCCGAGCCCAGGTTGAATCTGGCCATATTTAAAAAGGATCTGAACTTACTTTAGTCATTTGTCAGCCAAGTTCACCCTCATTGTTAGCCCAATCATAAGGCCTCACAAGAGCCCAACCTCTGGCCGTGGGAACTCTCAGAACAGAAGCAAGGGGGCTGTCCCTGCTGCCACCACCACTGAGCTAAGGAGAAACCAGTGAGCACGGGACATATGTTGCTGGCATCCTAAGTTAGAACTTTAAAAGCATCTTTCTAGATGGCCATTGGGTTTTGTAGTTACTTATTCACTCAATAAACATTTGTTAAAGTCTCCCAGGTGGACCAGGTAGCTTTTTAAGTGCTGGGGACACTACAGTGAACACACTAGGGAAAACCATAAATCCCTGACCTCATGGAATTTAATTCTAATGGGAAGGGGAAGCTGGGATGACTCAGCGGGTTAAGCACTCACTTTACAGCCCTGGAGCCTGAGGACTGAATCCCAGCCACAGCCCAGGCAGACCCATATGCTAAACTGGGGTGTGCATTATACATGATATGAATATATAAATTATATATTCATATAATGTAGTAAGAAAGTTTACAGATTTGTGTTAGGCCTGATTCAAAGCTGTCCTGGGCCACATGTGACCCACAGGCCATGGATTGGACAAGCTTGGTATAAACTATAATGACCACAGTTCAAAGAAAAAAATCCTGAGATGCGGAAAAGATTCTCAAAATAAAAATAACTCCAAAAAATATTTGGAAAACTCATCCTCTGAAATGTGCACATGTGTGTGTGGGGGGGTGTATCTTATGTTTTCATGGGAATTCATATACCGCCATTTAGTTGGAACGCACTATAGAGCCAAATTAATATTTCTAGGATAATTAAAAGGAATCATTTGCTAATTTTTATGGTTTTAGTCTACATTAATTTTTTAGTAACCAGGGTTTTTCTAATAAAAGTGGGCTGGTCTTTTTGTTTTTGTTTTTTTAAACAAAACTATCAAATGACTTTTAGTAATTTTCCTGCTGGGAGCTGAATTGAATATTATACCATTGACAGGCAGTAGAAGACGAGATGTGATTAAGTGCATTGTCAAGATTCCTCAGTTGGATTTACTAGTATCAGCCTCGCAGAAAGGATTAATAACAGTCTTTAATAACCAGGTAACTTGAAATCTTGGATCCCTCCCCCCCTTCCTCCCTCCTTGTTCCCTCTTTTTTTCCTTCTTCTCTTTTGTCTATACATTATGCATATGTTTCAAGGACAGCAGAAACCATTTACCATATTTCAGAGTTATTCTAAAAAATAAAACCAAATATGACTAAAATGAGGAAATTGTGAGCTCCAGAAAAATCTTTGAGATCTTGGTAACTGTTTTTAGTGTCATTCCTCACAGTGTCGTATTGAACCATGTGACATCAGCACAATTAAGGGATAATACTCGATAATTTCTCAGATAAAATCAGAAAACTCACAAGCCAAGTGATTTTGTCATAATCCTACCAAGTCATAAAAGCTCCAAACAAGACCTTTGGGCTTAAAGTAAAAAAAAAAAAGAAAGGGGGGGGCTCAAATTCTAACCTTTTTATCTTATATTTATAATGTTAAGTAGAAAATTCAATGAGGCAACGTACATCTTTTCATGTTTCTTTTTTTACATCTGTAAAATGAGGACAAGAGGACCTTTAGTCTCCCTCAGAGGACTATAGTGAAGGTGAAGTGAGATAATGAATGCAGAATACTGTACGAGCAGTACTAAGTCCCTTATACATTTATTGGCATTTCTTCCAGAACGTATAAGTTTTGGACTTCTATTTTATAAATATGAGAGTGTTGAATAGAATGTATAATATAGTCTACATTGTGTTTCACTATGAAAATAGGTGAATGATGTTAAATATCAAAAAATAATTCCAGTTATTAGTTTATTTCCAACTAGAGGCAAGCTTTATATGAGTAAAACATAAATCATTACACGATTAAAATGTCAACAACAGTTTTCAGCCCTTTGGCGATTTCTGTACAGGCAGCAGGACTGTCAGGGAGGGCAGGAGGTGCAGGGAGGGCAGGGGTGCAGGAGGAGACTTGGTGTGGAGCCTGGGCCCCTGCCCAACGGTGCATTAGTTACCCCCACATGCTGGTTCCTCCTCATTCAGAACCAGAGGACTGCCCTCCCTTGGCAGCCTCACTGTAAGTGCTCAGTAAATGCTGGCAATTAGGATTGTGAACAAATGATGGGAAAACTGAAGGAGAAAGTCTTCCTCGATCTCTTTTTCTTTTCAGTGCATTATTTCCTGTATGATTTTTTACCTTTATTTCCTCAAAAATAGAATGAAGATGGTATGTAAAGAACAATGTGAGAAGTAACATAATGATCTTTATATTGTTCAGGATTATGTGAAATGAGTGAGGTTGGCATCATATTTCCAGAGTTATGTCACACACACACACACACACACACTCTAACTCACTTACACATGTTTATAACACATGTATACTCACAAGCACACACACACCTGTTTCATATAAGATAATGTAACTGGAGAGAAAAGATTGCTTAAACAATTATTTTAAGATTTGATACACTAGGAATAATAGTATTTTGGCTGTTGCATGCCTTAGAAATAGGATGACACATTTTATGGGAAAAGTAATTTGGTAGAGTAGGTCACAGGAAAAATTTATTAAAAGGTATTCATTAATAATTCAACATATAATAGTTTAATCCATAATTTAGGTGCTATCTGTAGTCAAATAAATATATTTAAGGATTTTTTGGGTGCTCTCTGGAGGGTTTGGTAATCTAGAGTATAAATGTCATTAATAAAAATTTTTGCAAAGAAGGTAGATTTTAAAAATTCAAAAGATATCTATAAGGATTATGAAACTTTTAAAGATGATAAGAGAACTTTAGTAACTTCCATTAAAGATGGAAGTCGAAAAATTAAAGGAGGAGAACCCACAAGTATTCTGTTTTCTGCTCACCAATTTTCTTAGGGTGCTCCTCCTGACCCCAATTTAGAAATTAATCCCTGGTTGGAAAGCCTTTTTGAACTCTACAAATGAAAAACAGATTGCAGTGACCACAACGAACAGTTTTATATCTTTTTTTTATATATATTTATAGAGAGTAATTATTTTATGTTCAATGCATATTTATTTTTTTATTTTACTTTTGACAGATAGAGAGAGAGAGACAGAGACAGAGACAGCTAGAGAACCGAACTGTGGGAACTCCCCAGTTCAGCATGTGGGTCCGCCTGGGCCGGAGCCGGGATTCGATCCTCGGTCCTCATGGCCTCAAAGCGAGCGCTCAACCCGCTGAGCCGTCCCGGCTTTCCCCGAACAGTTTTAGTAATCATCCTGATTTACTTTTCCTCTTTTTCACATAATCCACTTCTGGGCAGCCACGTCCTACCTAGACCTTTGAGCATATGCAAAAGAAACCAGGTCATTAACATACTTTAACTGTACAATTCACACGCCTAAAGAGTATAAGAGACTGCTCGTGTACATACTAGCTCTGCATGAAACAAATCTGTGATCCCCAAGTGACCATAGTATGTACTTAGTAAATAAAAGAGGAACCCACTAGATAGAATGCTCTTAATTCTCCCAATAATTTGAGAGATAACATCCAGTTGAAGAAATGATTTATCCTACATCCATCTATTTTTATATTGACCTATTTAGCATTCTTTTAACTATCCTTGCTATTGCTGTTAGTATTATTTTGCATTCCCAATTTTTGATACCAACTATTTCTCTGAATCACCAAAGAATGTGAGACAGTTTGCAAATAGAAGAAACAAAACAAGGAGGAGACTCATGGAAGGTGGAATGACCAGTAAGATTAAACAGAAATACTGTGTTGTTTAAGCATCAGCATTCTTGTCTTTAATTGTGCCAACTAGATTTCATTATTCTCTTCCTATTTTTATAGATGAAAGTGCAGACCAGCACCAATGTTACAGTAAGTTCGTTTTTAAATTTTCTAATTGTCAGATTTAGGACTATGATGATGGTTCCTCTGTAACTAATCACAATCTCAATAAAATGCACTGAGAATACGATGTTTTCATAGATTGTAAATTTAGGTTTATTGACTTTAAACTAAACTTGGAGCAACCGCAGGGGGATCCCAGCTCTTAGTTTCTGGAGTTAAACTGATTGTACAGAAAATTGCTTGGGAACTGGTTACTCTTGGAAACTTCAGTTTAAACGCTTCACTTAGATTCTTCCCAGCTCCCCCTACTGGGGAATGTAAAAGATGGACACAACCCAAGTTGTGAGAATGAAAAGGAACTAGCTAATAAAAAAAATTTAAACATCTTATTTTAAACTTGAAGGCAGTGTAAAAATTTGAGTGCGATTTTGTAATGTGTTTAATTACTTGGGAAAGTCACCTTGCGGCCGATGTAAAGCTGCTCCCAGAAGCCCACGGAGGCTTGGAGGGTGGGGAGATGCTTGCCGTGTCTCCGGCTTGGCTTGTGTGCACTGAGCGCGCAGTGAACGAACAAGGGAGTCTGCCTCTGGTCCTTTGGTTCTTAAACGGAAAATTCCTCTTAGAATTCCTAATGGGTTTTACAAAAGGTTCAAGGGCGAGACTGACACACAGCAGTTTCTGGCCCACAGGCACTCAGAAGGGGGCGCTATCGTTCTCCATCAGTAAGTAGCGCGTTGTGCTTGAAGTAGCTGATGCTGCCCATGCCAACTTGGTGACTTGGGACAAGACAAAGACAGACTCATTGGCCTCAATTTGATCACTGAGCAAATGACCACTGAGGTCTTTTCTAGCAAAAAAAAAAAAAAAAAAAAAAAAATTAAGCCTGGGGACAGGGCCATAGAACGGGATGAATTTAGTCTCCCCGTGTGTCCCTGTGAAGATGTGTTGTCACCTGAGAAAGTAGTGCACACAGACACCCAGTAGAGGCTTAGCCTGCTGCTGTGTATGCCCAGAGCTGCTATGAGCACAACCTGCACCCTCCTGCAGCTGACGGTGCCCAGTGAGCAGCGGGTAAGGGTGGAAGGGGAGAAGACGGGAACCTCTCCTCCAGACATCAAAGGAGAGATGTGGCAGGGCTCCTCTGCAAACCACAGGGCAAGGGGGCTTCTAATGTAACTGACCTACTTTTTAGCATCCATCACCAGGGGATAGAATAAACACAATATACACCCCTCCCCCCAATTCTGTGCTTTTCTATCAGGATACCTCCTGGATTACAGGATGTGATTACCTCTCGCAACTGAAACGAATTGTTGCCACTACAGAACGGACCATTGTTGTCTGGGATTATAAAGCTCAAGGAAACAGCCAGGTACTGAGCCAAGAGAAATACTCAAAGAATTGAGACAGTAGGGGAAGAGCAACACCCCTTTTCTATTGAACATCAGTTTTCTTCTGTGTAAAATGAGGGTGTTTAAATAATCAAATTCTGCATTATTATTCTCTGAGTCTAGTTAAGAGGGAACGTTTTTCCCATTTACTGTGTGGTTAATTTGGAAGTTTTGTTTTGTTTTCATTTTTGTTTTGTTTTTGGGAAAGAGGACTAAATCCATTCTTTTATACCCTTCTCTGAATCCAAGTATTAGCATTTCGCTCATGCTCATATTATCAAATTCAAAGCTTTTCTCTCCAGTCCAGCTTCATTTAGTAAGAGAATTATTAAAATCAAATGCCTAATTCTGGCAATAAATCTAGTGGAGCAAATATTAATGTTAACTCTTTCAGTGGCTGAGATGTTACCACTAAGCAATTCACAATGCTTATTGAGCATTTGTAGACATGTTCTCTGCACACAAACAAAATTCAGTCTTGAAGAATCTCACAAATAAATATAATATATAATATAATGGCACAGAAAACTATACAGTAAAATAAGTGCAACAGGGGCTCAAGGCAGGGCAGTGTTATTAAAAAAAATGCTGATTTGAAGGACATGGAGGATTGAGAAATACTTTAACCTTCCTTTGTGCCATGTTTGTCCCTAGTCACAATGAAAACCTAAACTTCTAATGCTTGTCTACAATGTTGTATCCAACTAGTGGTGACAAGATGATTTTTAAAAAGGCATCTGGTTGCTTAACATACTTTATTACGTGATGTGTCCCTGTATTTTGATTGCAATTTCTTCTCATTTCAGATCTGTCCTGTTTTCATTTTTTCTTTCAGTCCCATTAAAGCTTCCAGTTCCTTGTTCCAGGATCTTCTTCCACTCTTAGGCCCCATCCTTCTTCGCTCCTTCCTTCCCCACCTGCACCCACGGGGTGGATCATCTGAGCTGAAGTCATCTTCATCCTCTAGTCTCTTAGATCTCTAGGCTTCAAAACTCTCTTCCTGGATGAATGCTATAGTCTTCTCTGTTCCTGCTTAGAGGCTAAGTGCTGCTGGGGGAAAACACAAGGCACACTGGTTGGCATCACTACAAATTTAGGGTCTGGGGCTCACCTGAGTGCCCAGTGGTTTCTGTCAATGTCTTTCTTTTTCTTTTATTTTTAATATATATATTTTAATATATATATATATTATTTTATTTTTGACAGAGAGAGAGAGATACAGAGAGAGATACAGAGAGAGATCTGAACTGGGGGAGCTCCCAGCTCAGCATATGGTTCCGCACGGGCCGGGATTCGATCCTGGGTCCCCAGCGCTGCAAAGTGAGCGCTTAACCCACTGAGCCATCCCGGCTTCCCCTGTCAATGTTTTTCTTGCCTACTCCCTTTCCCATTCCTGCAGGTATTCCAAAATTCCATTCTTCTCAGACACTTTTCTTCTCAGCTGATGAACCTGCCCCTGTTGTCCTGAGAAAACTGCATCTCTGAAGCTTGTCCGCTTCCAAATCCCAGCCTTCCCACCTGCAGCTTTAAATAGAAAGATATCTGTACTTCCTTTCTTCCTGAGAACACTGAGTCTCTGAGGCTTGTCCTCTTTCAAGTATATTTTCTGTTAGTATTGCCTTACAAATCCAAAGGGACATTCACAGTATTACATCAGAAACTCTCTACTGCTGAGCCAGAGCAACCTCACCCTTTCCCCTACAAAACACCTTCAAACACAATGTTGGACTTGCAATGAGTGCTCATTAACTTTGACTTGGTTAACTTTGTGGGTTTTTTTTCAAGCCCCTTTAATACTGTAGGAGTTTCTAACATGAGAAACATCTATTAAATAATAGCAACAATATTTAAATTTAACATTTAGAGCAATGTAATAACTTATTAAAAGCATTCTTCCATTTCTAGGAAAACTATTTTGTCATAAAGCCTATGGATCACTGCCTCCTCTGTGTGTGTGTCGTGTCCCAACCCAACCAATCCTGCCGAGATGACATCCTCCTGGGGGATGATGGGGGTTTCGTGAACAAATTCACAGTAAATAGTGACGACTTCGGACTGCAGGCAAAATCCAAGAGAAAATCACAAATGCAGGTCTTAGACTCTAAGAACTTTAAAAGGTGAGCGCATTACAGAGGTAGTTCAATTGTTTTAATGTAGACATTATTCAGGTATTTATTAGTAGATAGTGAAAACTGTGTGCCAGACCCCATGGTAAAGATCTGAAACACAAAACTAAACAAGAAATGCTTCGTACCTCCAGGAACTTCCAATATAATAGAGAAGACAGGACAATTAACAATTAAAATTCCTATTTCAAATACTATTGACAATTAACATCTATAAGTCTTTGAATGAATTACAGTAAAATAAAAATTAAATCATGGGGATTTCAGGATAGCTCAACAGGTTGAATGTTTTGCCTTGCAACCGTGAGGTCCAGGGATTAAATCCCAGGCCTGCCCTGTGCAAGCCTACATGCTGAACTGTGGCACAACTGGTAACCACCAGAACGGTAACAAAGGTTCTCGCCTGAGGTTCTCCCATGAGGGAGACCCCCAGTTCAGTTCCACCCCATGCGAACCCACGTCCACCCTTGTGGAATAACACTATGTCAAAAAACTTCAGATGTACAACTATGGAGACTGCTCTGGGCCCTCCCCTCTTGTATCTCTCTCTTTGTCTCTCCCTCTCTCACCATCTCTCTTTCTCTCACACACACCTTCTCTCAAACAATAAAATAAATCTTTAAAATAAATTAAATCATGAAAAATCTATACAAGATTTTTGTGACTATTTACCAGCACTTGAATTTGGAAGAAGATTCTAAACAACAACAACAACAACAACAAAAAATGGATACAGAATTCAAAGAAAAAGTTTGAAAGATTTTACTCCACACAAAATAAAACTTTCTGAGCATCAAAAGATAACATTTTTAAAGTAAATAAACTGCAATGAATATTTATAAAAAATATGACAGATATTGGGTTACTACTCTTTAATAATATTAGAATTCAATTAAAAAACAATAATCCTCCAAGAGAAAAATGGACCAAGGTCATGAACAGATAATTCACACACACGTGTACAGATTACAAATAGTCAACAAATATTTCCAAAATTTCATCAGGCAAAAATGCTAATAATTATCTTCAACTGATGAGATTAGGGGTGATTTTTATCTTTATAATTGTAGTGTTTTTGAAGTTTCTAGAATAAGGCATATGTTGCTTTTATTAGCAGAAAAACATTTTGTATTAAAGGTACCTTCTATTAATCAAAGGATCTGTGTACAGTTCAATGAGTACTAATTCACATTGGTACTTTTGGGTGATTACTTGCATGTAGATGATTTAGTCTCCCAGTCTTAGTAGAGTGGCCTTATGTAGGAGGTGTCCTGTGGGACCCAGTGGCACAGTCTCCCTGGTCACTTGAGCTGGGTGCTCGAGGTATGTTCCTTGTGTGGGTTGTGTGTGCCCTGCTGTTGTCATTGATCCTTGATCTTGGTTTGCACATCTCCCATGGGAGGGATTGATCCTCAGGCAGATGGCTTGTGAGGACTGGCTGTGACTATAGTGGAGCAGCGATTGCGCCGTGGCTGAGCGTGAAGCAGCATTTGCTTTAGCAGGGCTCTGCTGCCTGCCCAGTCTGCCCTTTGGGTGTGTCACACAGAGATAGCTTGGTGGTTCTGTGGCTGGGTCAGAAGCCAGGTACCAGGTGTGCCAGCCCCCGGGCATCCTGGGAGGGCCCCTGCCACAGACCAAGTTAAGCCACAGCCTGTGGTCTGCCCACGGCAACTTGTCATGAGCCACAAAGCAAAGTGTTTGGGAGAGGCCAAGCTGTAAACTGAGGCTGGCTGCAGCTAGTGCTGGGCTTGGAACTGCTCAGCAAGTGGTTGGGGGCATGCTGAGGCCTGATGCTCCTTGTTTGGATTCTGTTAACCCTTCAGAGATTTTAGGGAAGTCTGTGGCATGAGCCAAGACAGATCATTGTATGGAAAAGCCACCGGCGAGGCTTGTTTGGGCCTGCAGTTTGGATGGGGAATACCAGGGCTGGGTGAAAAGTGTTAGGCAGGTTGCTGGAGACTCAGCTATGGAAGCCACCTGTATCTGCAGGCCAAGAGCTGGGAAGGCTCAATACAGAAGTCATGGGTTCTGCCAGCGCTTTTGTCTGGGGAAAGCTGCCCCTCTGGCCCTTGCTCTGAAACCAGACAACTCAGTTCCTCCCCGGCATGTCCCTGGTGCCTGTCCAGCTGCTGCCCCAGCACTGGATTCAGAGCAAGTGTGTCTGTCAGCTAGTTTACGTCCGTGCAAGGGCCCTTTAAGGAGAGCACCTGGGACTCTAGCCACATTCTGTCTCACTCAGCCACACTCTCCAGAGGTTTTCACAGCCAGAAGATCTGGGGACTTCTCTACCTGGCACTGGAAACCTGGGCAGGGGAGCCTGGTGTGGAGCTGGGACCCCTCGTTCCTCCAGGGGGACCTCCACAGCTGAGACATCCCTCCCAGTTTTTACTGCCACACATGGGGGTGGGACCATTCTGTTCCGCATCTCCCCCCCCCCCCACGCAGTCTTGAAGTGACTGCTTTATGTTTTTAGGTGTAAGACTTCTGTTCAGCTAGACTTCAGGGGATTCTCAGTGATGGTTGTTCTGTACTTCAGTTGTAATTTTGATGTGGCCGTGAGAGAAGGCAAGCACAGCGTTGGCCTACTCTGCTCTCCTGTCCAGAAATCTCTCTCACAGTGTTATTTCTAATAGTAAAATATCTAGTGTCCAACAATAGGAAAATTATTAATTTAAATGATTAATAATTTCAAAAAATAATTCACATATAAGTATAGAAAATAATATAGTAAAATGTAATATATATACATATTTTATAAACATGTCCATATATATGGAAAATATATATTTTGTCAGATGTCTAAAAATATTTAAAGTAGTAAAGGCATTCAGTAAATCATACTATTAAACAATGCCATGCACCCCCATTAAATTATGTTTTAAAAAACATTTACTCTGGTGGTGAACACATAATGCAATATATAGGCAATGTAATGTAGAATTGTACACCTGGAACCTATGTAATTTTTACCAACCAATGTCACCCCAATAAATTTAACAATTAAAAAAATAAATAAAGATATTTAATAATATGGTTAAAGTCTATGATATAATATCAAGTAAAACAACTATACATTTTTTATGTACATATGAATCCAGTTTTATTAAAAAACACATAGAGGTATGCACAGGCGTGTGTGTCTGTGTATATCTACTTATAAAAATATTGAGTGTATATATCTCAAAATATTAACAATGATTCCCTATGGGACTTCAGAGAGATAATGTTTATTATTTTATGTTTTTCTACTTTCTTAATTTATAGAATGAAATGTTTAGAATATAAAAATAACTTAAATATATAGGATTATCATTTATGTTATTAACATAGCGAATATTTTATTTCCATTAAGATATACAAGTAAAAGCTCATTACAACTGTTACTACGATGGAACTAGCCCATTGCTGGAACCCAAAGAACAACACAATAATTAAGTATCTGGTTCCATTTTCCACCCTTTGTATATGAGCAGTATTAATTAGTTCCATGAAAATATTAAACTCTGATGGTAACTTTCCTCATATATAATGTGCTGCTCTATATACTACCCAGCATTTCATTCCAATTATGATAGGCTCTTAGAATAGATGCTAAGATATGAATCTTCTCTTTCCTGACATGTCAGAAATTGTCAAAAAGCCTGTCAGAAAATTTCATGGCCTGTTTTCCATCCCTGTGTCTATTAAACAGTTATGTTAGAAATAAAATTGGGGATCTGAAGAAATTGAGGAATATGAGTACAGTTAAATGACTACTAATCATATTAGCTCCTTTGGGCAATTATTTGCATGTAGCTGATTTAATCACGTGAATGATCATGGGCATGATTTAATTATTCAAGATTAAAGTGGGGGGGAGCCAGGATGGTTCAGCGGGTTAAATGCTCAGTTTGCAGCCCCAGGGTCCAAGGATTGAGTCCCGGTCCCGGTCCTGGCCCCTGCCCCTGTGGAACCATATGCTGAACTAGGGTGTGGCCCCAGTTTGGTTCTCGCTAGGGCAAGTTTCCCACGTGGGAGGACCCCATTCAGCCCCCAGATCATGGGGGCATGCCTCCCATGCAGGAGGCCCCTACCCACCTATGTGGAACAAAACCATGTCAAAAGCTGATGACATACAACTATGGAGACTGATCTGGGCCCTCTTCCTTCCCTCTCTCTTTTCTCTCTCCCTCTCTCTCTCTCTCTCTCTGTCAAAAACAATAAATATAGATAAATAAATAAATAAATAAGATTGAAGGGTATATATAGCCTGACTGAGTGTTGAGGCATTTTCTTACACCAAGAGGTCCTCAAGCCAAAGGAATGAAAAGTGTTAAGGCCAAAGGGATAATTAAGTTCTGAAGGGATCTTTCCAGGTTTTCTGAAATTGATATCCACACAACTCACTCATATTGAATGGGTTGGGGTGGAAGTATGGATAGCAAACCTTAGTATGAAAAACACATTTCAAATTAAAGAAAGCATCCAGAGTTCAAAACTTAACACAATCAGGTATGGAGAAAGAAATCTCCCTTTCCACTCTGTTTAATCCCATCTTGTCCAACTTTCCTGCCTTGAGTTATAAATATGTCTATTCCTCAGCTAGACTCAAAGGAACTTGGGGGCAATATTTTTGTCGTTATTGCATTTATTTCCTTGGTATCTGAGATACAGTAGGTATTCAACAAATGTTTGTGAATGAGGATTTAAAAACACACACACACAATGAGAATATGAATATAACAGCATGAAAATGGCTTCTTTCAGGTTAAGACAAGAATTTTACAGCAGAATTTTTGGCCTCTAAAGCAAAGCCTCTCTGTCAGATATCCTGTGTACTGATGAACAAGCTTGTGACAAGGAATATGATAGCTGTCCTAGATTCAGCTTCAACAGTGACCTGGGATTATAAATTTCCCAGTTCTTATTTTGAAAGTAATTACAGAAAATATAAGAATGAAATGACACATATAAGATATAAAACAATATGAAATGGTCCTTCATTTGAATGACTAGAATTTTTTCCAGTAACATGAAGAAAATATGCACTAAGATTCTTCTATATTGTTCTTTAATACTGAAACTGTAGCTTAAAATTTGATGCTAATCTTTTATTTTTCTATTTTAAATAAGATAGGTTATGAAAATTTAATTAAACAGTTAAAAGTGGTATAATTTATAGGATGGTATTATATAGTCAGGCTTTATTCCAGTTCAGTTGCAATTTGGTTAAAGTCAAAATAAAATGTCAATCGACAGACACTGAACATGATGTGTTTGTGTGCCTAACATAACCCCCCAACCCTTTTCTTCTTTTAATTCCTAGTGTTAAAAGGAAGCTACATAATGACTGGGTTATGAAAATTAGATATATTCCAGCCCTGAATTGCTTTGGATCCTGCTCCTTAGACAGTGTTCATTCATTCGTTTTGGAATCATTGCAGAGACTTGAGGATAATTTGTAAGTATAAGAGTTTATATATATGAATATTCTGTGACTTTCAGTCTTTTTATAATTGATTACTAGCCCATGGCAGCCTCAAAGTATTCAAACTGGATTTTAGAAAAATCAGGTGTTAGTTATTCCATTTGCTTGACAAATTAATTAGATTTTTCAGGAGGAATTTGAAGTTGCTGTGCAAATCTTAACATGATGAGTGCTCCAAGTGGCCAGAACAGATTCTTTGCATCATTTACAAGAATTGGTGACCTACTGGATGAGAGCAATAAAGGAAAAAGGAACAAAGTTTCATTTTTCATTCTAAACACTATTTACTGTGTGCCTATTATAGTTCTGATACTATGGTCATGAGAGACTGCTCTAAGGAGGTAACATTGGAGCTGAGGTCTGATGAGGTGAAGAGCAAATCATGCAAATGTCTAGGGAAAGTGCGAGAGCAGCACTTGACTGCCAGGTTTGGGTCGAGAGGACACTTGGCATGGCTGTGCTATTTACTAAGGTTTAGAGAATATAAGTGGAGGATTAAGTCTGTGAGGGAGCCAAATGAATCACTTCAGCCACTTATTTATCATGCAAGTGGTCTTGGGCATGTTATTTAACTTGTTTGAGTCCCAATAACCTCATTTATGAATGGGAATAATATTAGCTTTCTTAAATCACAGGATTTTTGTGCTGCTCGAATAAGTTGAGATGGGTGAAAGTGCTTTTAAAATTGTAAAATGCTGTAACAATGAAAAGTATTATTAATTACTTACAAGTATACCAGGGCTGTCCGGAAACAATCCAGTCATAAATACCTCTATTTTTCATATTACATGGCTGAATACTTTCCAGACAGCCCTTGTGGACATTTAAGTTCTTTCATGAAGAATGGATTTTAAAAATACTTGGACTTCTACATGCTGTCAAAATTCATAATCATAATAAATACTTCAATACTGGAGGAAAGGAAAGGCACTAATCTTGTCCCTTGGAAAAAA
The DNA here is from genome assembly GCA_004027555.1 of Craseonycteris thonglongyai. NCBI lineage: Eukaryota > Metazoa > Chordata > Mammalia > Chiroptera > Craseonycteridae > Craseonycteris > Craseonycteris thonglongyai. The sequence continues at coordinate 22,364 of PVKE010006363.1, read as the reverse complement.
AGTTATAAAGGTGCTAGTTACAACCTTTTTCAATCATTAGGATCTGCTAAGTGGTTTTAAGTGAGGTATAAAAGAAATCTTTTTTATCTCACTCAGATTGGATAACCTCCTTTTTATCAGCAAAAATACCCTCAACTATCATGATTCTAAGAAATTGAATTTTTATTTTTTATTTGTGTGTGTGTGTGTGTGTGTGTGTGTGTGTGTGTGTGTGTGTGTAGTAACCTCAGGATCAGAATGAGTTGCTTTTTCACACTCTTATTTTATTCCTTTTAATCCTTGTGTCCCAGTTCATTTTCTCGTGCAATGGACATATACACATACGTATGCACACCATTCTGTTGAGTTATATACCCTTTTGTTTATATGTTTTCTTTATTTTTAATTTATATAATAGTGTTTCAGGGAATTTAAATCCCTACTGTCCATAGTGTTCCATAGATTTCATACTTAGCAGTTGTAAACACATTTTTTCCAACTCTTCAGTTTTCTCTCCTTACCTCTGAAAAGCACCTGTTCTGCAATAGTCAGGAGTTTGTCTCTGAACCCAATTTTGAGCTTCCCAGTATTTACCATAACTCCTGGAATTTGGTTGATGATACATTTAGCCCAAGGGAGTCAGGAAATTGTGAAATAAAAATACTCAGACAGCCTCAGCAAATCGTGATCATTGATCTACTTAGTCAAATTCTGGCTGAGCTTTGCAACTGCTTCCTTGGGCCACTCTCCTTGTAAATCTAGACACTAAAATTTTTGTGTGATCATGTTTTCCTCATCCACCAGGGCCTCTGGAGAATTCTCTCAGGAGGAAGAGAGTCGGGTCTGCTCCATTGCTGATTCAGCATATTCCTATTTCTTTAATTTCTTATAATGAGTCTTCAGCTGAACCAGATGAAACTGCATTTATATCAATACATGATTGGCCAGCTGTTAAAATGGGAACCAACACAGCTTCCAAAAAGGCTAGGGGAAAACAAAAACAAAAACAAAACAAAACAAAAAAACTGCTCTCAGAAAATTTTCACTTCAAAAATGATTATTATTGATTATAACTTTATATGATAATTTCACAGAGTTTTATACCAGCAAGAAAATGAACACCTGCAATTAATTATGCAATGTAAAGCATGTTTTCCTGTCTAAGACATATGTTGAACTTCTAACCTTTTGATAGCTTGACAATTCCCACGAAATGAAGTAACTACTCAACATTCCCTTTTATCAGTTACCCAACTCAGAGTATAGAGTGCCCTGCAGTAGGGCAGTTCTGGACCCAGAACTCACTAGTTGTGTGGCCATTGAACACATTACCATTAGCTCTTCGTAGCCTCAATTCTACCATTTTTAAATGGGAATGAATATACCTACCTTATAGTCTTATAAGAATTACCTAAGTTAACTCACATAAAGTTTCTGATTTAATGTTTGTCACATTGTACTCAATAAATGTAAGATCCTCTTTTAGTTTCTTTAACGAAGACCCTGAAAAGCATTTTTTAGAAAGAATGTTAATACTAAGGAGAACAGGCGGAGCAATTATAGACGTGTACTGGTTGGGACTTCGTGTTCCTGCATGGAGAATAGGAGTCAGAAAACCCCAGGGGCCCAATCCAGTGAGCTGTCTGTTTTTGTAACATCTACAAACTAAGAATGGTTTTTATGTTTTCAAGTGGTTAGAGAAAAAAAATCAAAAGAAAAATAATATATCATTACCCATAAAATTACATGAAATTCAAATTTTATTGCTCATCAAGTTGTATGGGAACACAGCTTTGCTTTTTCATTTATGTATCATAGCTGTTTTCATAGCAGAGTTGACTATTTGTGACAACAGAGACTATGGCAAAGTCTGAAATATTATCTGCTTCTGTAAAGAAAATGTTTGCCGACTCCTGATCTGGAGGTTTCTCTGGCATTCTCTCTTGCACTCTGGGAGTGGGTACAATATGGACCAACGGCCCCTACTAACCCAGAGAGAGGACCACTTTTAGAAAGATACCTTTACCTGAGGCACCATGAAATTTCATAATTCACCTCATCAGGGAGAACCTAAAAGTGTTTTCTTCCTTGTCCCCTTCCCTCACTCCCACCAACTACCTCACGATAAAGGGGAGAAAAGACAGGAGGACACACTGCTTGCTCAATGGCCCTTGTTCTTTAGCAAACGCAATGCCTTGGTGTTTTGGCGTCATTTTACATTCAACGAACAACCCGTCGTGTAACAAGTGTTCCCTAGAGGCCCGTCTTTACCTTCCATCTGATGACTTGGCTGGCCTCTCTGGATTAGAGCTCTTAAATATGTATAACAACAGGAAGGAAAACTGAGATGAAGTATACTGTAATTCAGGCAGGGTCTTTTGACAGTAGAGTGTCTTTGGGGTTTTGTTTTGTTTTTTTGCTTTTGTTTGTTTGTTTTTGCTGTTGTTGTTGATGTTTGTTCTCATATTTTAAAGAAATTGTTAAGAGGGAAATTTTTTTTTTTCAAAAGTGCTATTGTTATATCAAGGATACCAGGGAAAAATCCAGAGGGAACTTCCCAGTATCAATATATTCTATTCTTTGTGACTCTGAAAAATGGTATTGTCAACTAGGTATTTGTCCCTTAAGGGTGCTCAAACAAATATTTATTGGTAGCCTTTTGCGTTCAAAGTCCATCAGAAAGCACATTTTATTATAGAATGGCCAACGTGGGCCAACATACATACTAAAGTTTTAGGATAGATGCTATACTCCTTAAGGGAAACTAACATGGTATTAGGAGATAAAATAACATAGAACACATTATTTAGTTGTTGTAGGAGGGAGGGTGGAATCCAGGAAAGGCCTTTATGAGAAGTAACCTTCCAGCTGCCACCTACAGGAAGATGGTTGTTTGTGTGGTTAGGATATGGGAGAAGAGCACCTTTGGCCTGTGCAGAAACTCTTTTTTTTTTTTTTAAGATTTATTTTATAGTTTGAGAGAAGGTCAGAGACAGACAGACAGAAAGAAGGTGGAAGGTCCCAAAGCAGACTCCATAGTTGTACATCATTAGTTGTGACACAGTTTCATTCCACACAGATGTGGGAACTGAACTGGGGGCCTCCCACATGGGAGACAAGAACCTTCACCGCCATCCTGGCAGTTACCAGTTATGCCACAGTTCAGCATATGGGTTTGCATGGGCTAGGGTCAGGATTCGAACCCTGGACCTTTGCGGTTACAAGGTGAGCACTCAACTTGAGCTATCCCGGACTCCCCAAGTACAGAAACTCTTAAGGAGAAAAAAAGCAACATGCAGCCAGAAGGGAGGCAGAAGAGAACAGTGTGGCTGGATCATAAAGTGGGAAGAAGAGGAGGGCATGGGATGTGCCCAGAAGGGCGACAGGGACTGGCCAGGTCAGGTAAGGCAGATGAAGGAGCCTGGCTCATTGTAGAGCTTTAGGAAGCCATAGGAGATAGCGATATGCTCTAAATCATGTTTTACACAGAGCACTCTGGCTATATAGCACGATAATGTGATTTGGTAGGAATAGGGAAAGAAGAATGGGCAACAGTGGAAGCTGAGAAATTAGCAGTTTGTTGCAGTAGTTCTGGTAAGTAGGGATGGAGGATTGAACCAATATATTGCAGTGGGAATGGGAAGAAGTGGTGAAACTTCAGGTATATTTTAGAGGCAAAATCAACAGGACTTGATAGCAGGTTGGATGTGGGTAGTGAAAGAGGAGGAAGTGTTGAGATGTGTTCCAGGCATCTGTGCTACAAAATGGACGACTCAGTCACCCAGTCTCCTTTCTAGATTAAGACATGAAGTATGTCTGTCCACCCTTACCACCAGCACAACCACAACACTGAGGTGGAGGGCTGGACGTTTTCTTAAGTAGAAACAATACAAAGTGCTATACATTATGAAGTAAATAGATTCTGTGGGTCAATGAAGATTTAATAGTCACTTGTAATATTTTCTGTGGGTAAATGGATTTATAACCAACTGAGAAATGAATTTATTAAACATAATCTATTTATACATTGTCATTAGCTTCATATAAAGTGTGTGTGTATATGTATGTATGTATATGTATGTGTGTGTGTATATATATATGTGTGTGTGTGTGTGTGTGTATTATACATATATAATATATATGGTTTATATCAAATTTGTGTTTCCCAGGCCTGTCAGAGAGTTTTCCATGCCAAGAGGAGCAAACAGTTTTTGTTACTGTATAAAAGCAAATGTGATTATCACTGGAGGTAAGAGAACAGCTCACAGTGCACAGAGATATTCTATTTTGCAAACAATGCTCTCTTCAATTAACATAGTTATAGAATTTTCATAATGTTATAGAATTTTACTGATGGAAAATCCTTTTAGAGAATTTAAAGATGTATATAAAGTCAAATTGGTCAGTCTTTTTGTGTGTGTGTGTGGCCTCTGGATTTGATGGCACACATAGAAAGGCCTTCCCTAGCTCAAGAATATGTGAAGCAATTCTTCTGTGTTTCACTATGATGTTTTCATTGTTTCATTTTATATTTTACCTTTAGATTATTATTCTATTTAGAACTTACTACGACATGTGGGAGCATGGCTTCCTTGCCTGGGGCCTGTGTGCATGTTTTAAAGGAGTCCTGCAGCCCCCCTAAAGCTCAATGGCACTTGTGTGTTTATGTTCATTTTTCTGGAAAGTCTAAAATTTTATCAAATCATCAAAGGGTTCCATGACCAAAAAGGTCTATAGCCCATGGTTTAGAGTTAACAGAGAAGAGGGCCAAAGATAGAACCTTGATAAATACCAGCAGTTAAAGACAAAGTAGAGAAGAAGATAGAAAACTAGGTCATCTGCTGAAAATAAGGGGAAGACGATTCTCTAAGAAGCTGGGGAGAGGTGGAGGACTGGAATATTCTTTGAGCTTCAAATTCCTCATCTGTTCTACCAGGGTTCTAATACAGTGTATTGGCTTTGAGCCTGGACTCTGGAACCAGACCATCTAGATACAAAATCTGGTTCTCTTACAAACAAGTTGTATGGCCTTAGGCTGGTTTTTTAACTTATCTAAACTTTAACCTAATCTGTAAAGTAGAGCTGATCATAATATTAATACTGTAAGTTTATTATATGAATTAACTTCAAATAAAGCACTTAGCACAGTGTCTTGCCCATTCATTGTAAGTGCTCAATAAAAATTTGCTAATAATATTCCAATAACAAAAACTACCTACTAGTTCTGTGACAATGTTAGATTAAGATAATGTATGCCTGGTATATAGTAGGTTCTCAATAAATATTAATCAATCCATTTACAGCATATAGGCAAAGTTATGTTGACAGGTGTTTGGAATTTTTCTTGGGATAAAATGAAATCTGAGATTCCATTTAGGAGGCTGTTACAGAAGTCATAGATGAGGTGGTGAGGGTCTGAATTATTATAGGTGCTAAGTAAAAAGAAAAGAAAGAGCCAGTCTCAAAGACATGGGAAGTAAATTGTTTATAAAACCTGGAGACAGGGGAAGCTGGGATGTCTCAGTGGGTTGAGCGCTCACTTTGTAGCCCTGGGGACCGAGGATTGAATCCCGGCCCCGGCTCGTTCGAACTCATATGCTGAACTGGGGAGTGCCCCTAGTTCAGTTCTCACCGAGTGAGACCTCAACCCATTTCCTGCCCTGTGCAGCCCTGCGCCCACCTGTGGAGTGAAACTATGTGGAAAAACCAATGATGTTCTACTATGGAGACTGTTCTGAGCCCTCCCCCTTCTCTCTGTCTCTGTAACTATCTCTCTGTCAAGAACAATGAAAATAAATCTTTAAAAAAACAAACAACAACAAAAAAACCTGGAGACAAAATAATATTGGAGATTAATAAGAGGGATTGACCAGCTTTAAGCATATAAGGTGGGTGAAATGGAAGACTAGCAGTTGTGTTAATAGTTACATAGAATTAGGAAGTGGGTGCTTACAGGGGAAAGGAAAGTGAACAAAAGCTCCATTTTGAACTTAAATGTCAAGTGCTGATTAGACATCCAAGGGGCTGTTCCTTTGATGGGAAAACATCTGTTTGGCAGTGGGGTATTTGGACTCCCAGGCTGCCCACATGTGGAGAAGAGGAGCTCCCAGGGATAACTCAAGCAGATCAGAGTCACCTTTAAGGAAATAGGGCAGAAAAATTTGAAAGAAGCAAAGGAACAAACAATCTCAAAAACAAACATCAAGAAAATGGCCTAGAATGGAGATCTGAAATTTATTTTATTTGTTATTGTTAAATGTATTGAGGTGACATTGGTTAGTAAAAATTATATAGAAATTTTAAAAAGAAAAAGAGCAAAAACAAATATTTTTTAAGACAAAACATCTGTTACCGAAAAAATCAAGAAATGTATCGTTTGGTGAGTTTAGAGCTAAAATATTTATTGAAGAAGCCAAGATCTTAAATGAGTTGGTGCCATTGGCCCTTTCCATATAAGATTTCTGCAAATTCCTTCCCCCAAAACACACATAGCAAGCCATGTTTGCCTTCCTAAAGAGTATCCTGCCTCAGCTGTAAGTGCCAATATTGATACATATAAAGATGGCTGCACTGTCACTTCATGACTAAGTAATCTCCCCGACAGCATGAAATTAATATTTCCAAGTACATGGTGTATTTGAAGTTTATGTTTAATCTGTTCTCAGCTTTGGAACTTCCGTAACACTTACTTAAAATTAACTTATGGTTCAAGTATTATCTCAAAAAATATATATAATAGTCTATAGGAAAGTGAAAGCTGCCCTCCCTCTCACTTAGCCAGAAATTATGGGGACTTCTCTCCCTGGTGCTGGGGAGCCTGGTATGGTGCTGGGACCTCTTGCACAATTGAGGAAAACCTCAACAGCCGAGATACCACTCCTGATTTTTAACGGTTCACACGTGCATGTAGGACCCTCCCATTCTGCGTCTCTGCCCCTCCTACCAGTCTTGAGGTAGCTTCTATATGCCCTTAGTTGAAGAGCTTTCATTCAACCAGACTTCAGGCGATTACCAGTGACGGGTGTTTTGTAGTTCAGTTGTAATTGATGTGGTCCTGAGAGGAGATGAGCACAATGTTTAGTTATTCTTCCATCTTGACTGGAAAAATACTTAAAATAGCAAATAAAAAGATTTATTTTTATTGTTTTCAAAAGAGAGAGACAGAAAGAAGGGGGAGAGCCCAGAACAGTCTCCATAGTTGTACATTAGTTTTTGATATAGTTTCATTCCACAGGTGGGCATGGGACCACACAGGGCAGGAACCAGGCCTGAGGCCTCCCATGTGGAAATTCCACCCCAGTGAGAACTGAACTGAAGGCACACTTCAGCTCAGCATATGGGCCTGCATGGGCCAGGGCCAGGATTCGATCCTCAGACCCTAGGGCTGCAAGATGAGTGCTCAATCAGTTGAGCCATTCTGGCATCTCCAGCAAATATTTTAAATCATGATGATATATCCATGTGCTGGCCACAGTTTGACAAAACTGGTATCTACATATATAGTTGATGGCCTTGGAATTTGGCACAGCCATTTTGGAAAGTAACCTAACAATATGTTTTAAAGTCATAAAAATGTTGATAGCCCTCAATATAGTGATCCCACACTTGGGAATTCAGCCTCAGTAAGTAACACACCCCCAAAAAGAAAAACAACACATAAATAAAATAACTATTTATTTCAGAGTTGCTGAATAAAGTGAAAAACTAGAATTAGCAGAACTATTTATCAATAGAAAAATGGTTAAGAATTCTACTATAACAACTAAAATGGTAATTATGAAGACATGGGCCTGTGGTCTTCTGTAAGTATAAAAAAAGGAGTAGGTATATATTATGTTAATTATGTTTTATTATTTTAATTAAATTTAATATATAAAACATATTAAAAGACAGCACAAATATTCAGTTATAAGGTGAATAAGTTCTGAGGATCTAATGTACAGCATGGTTACTATAGTTAATGACACTATATTGTGTAGCTGAAAGTTGTAAAGAGTAATTTTTAAAAGTTCTCATCAGAAAAAAAAATGTAAATATGGTAGGTGATGTGTTAACTATCACATTATAATGGTAATCACTTCACAAAATATACAAATATCAAATAATCACACTACAAACCATAAACTTATATACCGTAATGTTGTATGTCAGTTATATCTCAATAAAGCTGGAAAGAAAAAGAAAGCAACTTTCCCTTTGATTTACACATTAACTGACACACTCACTCTACAAATTTTAAGTTGGTCTGTGTCTCTGTGCATTCCATATTACATGCTGTAATTTCTTGGTAAAAACACATTTTAAATGATGATTTTTGTATTTTGTCAACATTTATAACATTTTATGTGTGTACCAAAAATAAAAATTAGTGATAGTTATTTTTTGTTTTTGAGAAATGGTAATCATCCTAAGTATTTTCTGAAAATAATTTAAAGCTTTTAAATATGAATGGAAATTTATTATTCTTAACTCTGAAAATAAAAAGTCCATTTGTAAGACAGGAAAAAAATTAACAGTGATTATCTATTGGGAGTGGAACTAGAGATTATGGGCGAAATATTTTTTTTAATAAAATTATATCCTACTACTTGAGGGTAAGTGGGGAGGTGGGTAGGAGAGATGGGTGGGGGGAGTAGGGAGGAGGAATCAAACATACAGTGATGGAAAGTGAGCTGATTCTGGGTGGTGAGCACTTAATGCGATGTATAGACAATGTAATGTAGAATTGCACACCTGGAAACAATGTAGTTAATATCAATTAATGTCACCCCAATAAATTTAACAAAAAGTATTATATCCTATCTTTTATAAATCTTTTACCATGTACCTGCACGATTTTGACAAAAAATAGTATTTATGTTATTGTAGTAACTACATATAAATTATATATGCTTGTGGATATATATATATATATATATATATATATATGTGTGTGTGTGTGTGTGTGTGTGTGTGTGTGTGTGTGTATGTGTGTTAGAAAGAGATAGAAAAATAAAAAAATAGATCTCTTATAATGGTATAGATTATGTACAATTTTTCTCCTTTTGCTTTCTTTTTTCATTGTAATACTTGCATAATTTAAGATAATATATTAATGTATGAATGAGTAAGAAAGTACTGAATCAAGAAAAGAACTCATAAAATATTTATGAGAATTTACATTTGTGTGTGTAAACACAATTATTAGGAAACAACCTGACAAGACACAGATCTCAAACCCTGCTAGTGTCTTAGCAAGTCAATCATAAACTGCATCCTGGAAGAAACAGACTGTGATTTGCCATTAAAAGAAAGATAAGGGTATGATCACATGAGACAGACCATTTGTATATCCACCTGTATCCCTGAGAAAATAAATAACTGTTCCGTGTCCTTTTCAGGAGACGATAAAGTGCTCCGGTTGTGGCATCCCAACATCAGCACCAAGCCAGTGGGGAAACTTGTGGGGCACATGTTCACCATCATCGAGATAGTAACGAATGAGAAAGATCAGCATGTTATCAGCCTTTCCTCCGCAAGGGTAATGATCAGACAACAATAACAAAGAAACAAGCCTACTATTATCCCCTTAAACTCAACTACTGGAAAATCCAGAAGACATACCACTTTTGATTGAAATAGCTGGTTGTCACTGAGAAAAACATTATCTGATGAGCTAGACTTCTCTGTTTCTTTGATTACAGCATAAGGAAGGACACATTTAAAGACAGGAGTAAAAAGAATACAACATTGGGGAGAAGCCATTATCCTCAATAGTAAAATAAATGAGGCCTTCCCATTACAGATGGGAACAACATCAGTAAATACAGAAAACAGGGATTTCTGTTATTACTACTGTCATTAAATAGTGTTTTAAATATTCTAACCTACCGGTATGTAACAAAACAAAAAATAGTGAGTTATGACTATTAGAAATGAGGAGGCTAAATTGTTATATTTGCAAATAATGTGAGTTCTCAAAAATGTTAATAAAATCAGCTTAAAGTTTTAGAATAGATAAGTTTAATAAGGTGGCTGGTTATAATAGCAATTTATAAAAATAAGTTTCTATGTAAGAGCAGTAATCGGTTAGGAAAAAAATGGTTAAAGGGATACTCCATGGCATGGAAAAATCAAAGATTTCAAAACCTATTCACATCAATTCAGTGAGGTAGAGAGTCCATTCTAAAAATAAGAAAACTGAGGTTCAGGGAATTTAAATGATAAGCTAGAACTGAAACCCAAATCTTCGTTTGCCTCATCACTTGCTCTCTCCGCCAACCACAATTCAGAGTGTACACATACAGTAAAAAGTCTGCCAACCATGAATGTACCTCAGCCAAAGTAATAAAATCAAAAACAGTTTAAACAGAGACAAATTTCTTTGGTGCTTCTTGATTCTATTTCTAGGTTTTTCCTTTACTTGCTTCTCAGTCTAGGCTCTGAACCTAAATTCATAAATAGTCCATTATACTTGTTTATGACACAAAAGCCTGATAAAGTTCAGTGTTCTAGCTATTTCTTCCAAATTTGCATTTTTACTAATTCTGGGAGATACTGGCCTACAGGGAGTATACCTGTGAGACAAAGCTCCTCACAGTGCTCCCTAAATCACATGACTTAGACATCTTTATGCTCCACTAAGGACAAATCTGCCTTCACAACAGTGAAGTCTTGCACTCAATTAATTCATAAGTGTCTCTAAGTCAGTATCTCTGTTAACAAAACTACTCATTAAAGTTTTATAGTATGTAGTTCTATAAAATAATCCATTCATTTACTCAAAAGTACTCTAGTAGTTTAATAATAACTTTTTTTTTAAGATTTATTTTTATTGTTTTTTGATAGGAAGAGAGACAGAGAGAAGGGGGAGGGCCCAGAGCAGTCTCCATAGTTGACAGCATTAGTTTTTCATATAGTTTCACTCCACAGGTGGGCGCGGGGCTCCGAAGGACAGGAACTGGGCTGGGAGCCTCCCGCAAGAACTGAACTGGGGGCACACCCCAGCTCAGCATATGGGTCCTCATGGGCCAGAGCCAGAATTTGATCCTCTGGCCCCAGGGCTACAAAGCGAGTTCTCAACCCGCTGAGCCATCCCAGCTTCCCCAATAATAACTATTTTAATATGAAAATATTTAAGCTTGATGCATGCTAGGAAATATGATCCTTGAAGAAATCATACTTATTTCTGAAATTCAATCACCCTATAAGTTGCTAAAAAAAAAAAAAGATAATGAAGATCAGTTATTTCAAGTGTTAAGAGGGTAAACTTGACCTAGTTTTTTTGCTGAATTTGTTCTATTCTCTTTTATCAACTCAAGTTCTAGTTGAGTAATTACATAGTTCTCTTTCCTTTCTCAAAGGAGAGCTCTAATAACCTATTTCCCTACACTCCTACTATATTTATACCATCCCTAAAAACTGCTTTTTATAATTCTTACATTCTTGAGCAGGGGGTAGGGGGACATTCTTAGAAACCTCATTTAGTAAGATGTTCCCATCTTAAGTCATGAAAGAGCAATTTGAAACCCTCCACCTAAAATACCGTATGTCTTTTCTCTATTTCCTATTACACAAATAACCCATAATATAAAGAGAAATGTGGCTTCAGTTGAACCATGTCATAATCAATCTTTTCATTATTTCTCCAGATTCTTAAATAATAATAAATACTATGTTTTTCTTCCCTTCTGTAATGATAGAGAAATCCAGTTCCTTTAAGGAAAATTTTAATCACTGCTGCTACTTTCCTCTGATATTACTGAATAGTAATTGAACTATGAACCAAATTAGAATTTAGCAAATGTGTACTTATCATATAAATCATACTTTGCTGCAAGTTTTTAAGAGCATATTACAAACTGAAAATGTATCACATAAATAGCTTTTGAGTGGGGAAGGTAAAGTGTAAAAGTGGGGAACTGTATTCTCTACTCTCCCAGGTTTTCAGGGTGTGGGATATACAGACGCTTTCACTATTACAAGTCTTCCATGACAGCCAGGGACGACCAGGAGACATGCAGATTTATTCCATGATATATGATTCCAACCATGGCATGCTTATTACAGGTAAGTAACTCAATTAATGGCACATAGATGCATAGCTTGACTTTTAACTTTTTTTAACTAGCACTTGAGCACAATCTCAAAGAAAAACAAAATGAGAAGAGGAATTTATAAACCTTGATTCATCACAGTAGATATTTAATTCACTTCCACTCCTTCCTATATTTCCATGGCTGGTAGATAAAATGTGCAGCTGTACTTTTCTGAAAATGCCATGTCAGTGCCCTGACTCTAGGAAGATGTAGCATGGGTCAAGCAGAAAAGTGGGATGGAACCTGTTGCTATTCATAATACAGGAGCAAACTGAGGTCTGTTTTGACCCTTGAGTGCAGGAAGATGGTCTACCTTCAAGCAGCTGCACAGTTTTCTTCAGCGAGGCCATTTGGCCCCTTGCATTCTGACCCTGGGACAGTAGTTACTCAGTAAGACCAGTTCTGACCCTCTCACCTGCCTTTAGACAAAAAGCAGTGGAGGGAAAGGTCAGAGGCTTAAATGACAAATCCCCAGTGCAGATGCCAAGGGATACACTGTCTCCATTTCTTGTTGCTTGTTAGAAACACATACCGGTACTTACTAAAGAGAGAGTACCCTGCTAGGCAGTTAGGTTGAACACTGTTTATATGTACCGGTATGTCCTCAGGCTTTAGAAATAAAAACAACCACAACAACAAAAACATATTAATAATGCTCTTCTTTCTGGAACACCAACCCAGAGTGCATTTTCTAAGCCTTCATCCAGTGACCATCTGCTCTGACTTTCCTGTGGATTCATTAGGGCAGGGAAGTGGTTGCTGCTATCTTTGCTGTTAGAGAATACAATCATTTTGAACTATTGAGTTTCTTCTGGATTAGGAATAAATTGGCACTTCATGCTTAATAGATAATTTCCCACATTGTTAAATAGAATTTAAATCTAGTTGTCAGCATCCCTTCTCTATGATACATTCTCTATATTAAAACAAAAACAAAACAAACTATAACTGCAGGCAAATTTTCTCCATTAGTGCCCCAACTTACATGTTTCATTACTGGGCTCATTTTTATCCCATTTATCATCACAGTAACTAAGGACTCAAAAAAGGGGAGAGAAAGTCAAGATTTCTTACCAATTTTATGTAATTGTGATTGTATTTGGCTTACAAAAGTACAGAGTTCTGCACATTGCCTCAGCACTAAAACTGCATATATTAACTACAACCGTCAACTTGACACTAGAATTACATGAAGCTTACCTCTCAAAATTTAATTTATGCTTTGACTCAAATGAAGCAAATGATAAAACACATTGTAAACATGGTCTTACTAAAAGTAACCAATGAAAATATAGTGTTAATGTGATATTAAAAAGAAGTAATCTTCTTAACCCCAATGACAGCAGCACTACTTTCTGGAAATTGTTATGTAGACTATGCTGTGGTCATTGTCACTGTTGTTACTGTTACTGCTCTTAAGACAACTACCATTTCTATAATTCTTTTGCAAAGTGCTCTCATGTATTTTATTTTATTTTATTTTCACATAAGAATCCCACAACTTCTGACTCCCAATTCCCCATTCTTTCTCTGTGCTATATTATTTCCATAGCTGTAGTATAATTCACCAAAAATGTAGAGGATTGCAACCTGTTCATAAACATATTTAGATTTCTGGATGTCAGTACTGAATAAAGTGAGTCATAGTCACTATAATGTTAAAGGACCTACCAGGAAGCTTCAAGTATTATTTGACTTATTAGTTACAATATTTCTTATGTTTCCAAACTGAGGTATTGGAATTGAAAAAATATTCTCAAGAGATACATCACAGTACTTCTTTACACACGGATAGATTTATTTAAAAAATTTAAACACCTTTGGAAAGTATATAGTAATTCCTGCTGAAACTTTCCCTAAAGTTGAGATTTTTTTTTTAGAAAGACTCAGTGCAAAGGGTTAGGGGGCTGGAACCCACAACAAAAATTGGGGAAAGTTTTTACTTTTATTTGAGCTAATATGGGATATTCTGGGATTCTTATTTATGTTTCCAGACATTACACTTAACCATGAATTTGAGAGTTCAATCATAACTTGCAGATTACCATATTACTACAAAGAAGAATACAAGTAAGAATACCTGCTATCTACTCCACAATGGTGATTTGGGAAATAATCTTATTTAACATTTATGTTGCAAGCACTGGTTTGCAATCATTCTCATTGGTTGCATTTAATTAATAAGACCATGTTTACAATGTGCCTTATTCTCCATTGATTGAAAAGGTCCAACAATAAATTCTAGTCACTAAATGGCAGCCTCCCTTTAGCAGAAAGCTGACTGTCTCCATTATTACTCTACACCAGATGAACAGTGATGCAGTAGGCACTCTAAAAAGGGAAAAAAGTAGACTATAATAAATAGGAAAATGGGGGGGTGTCACTGAAAAGAGGATATCAACAAAATCCAAACACCTGAAAATTAATGAAGCCCCAAATCAATGCTTTTCTCTGGCTGAATTACATTTGCTTTATTTATCAAAGTTATTTTAGAGTAAATGAATGTATTTTCACTGATTGGCTATTTCTAAACACAACTGGTTAAAAAAAACTTCTAATATTGGGTATTTATGAACTTTTTATTTCTGTTTCAGGATCTAATGTTATTAACATGTATCCCTTGACTAGGATGATACAAGATACAAAACAGATTCCTCACACTCATGAACGAAAAATAAATGTCATGATTTACAACAAATATTTTCACCAACTACTTACTATCTGCTCTGAATCCATAATTAAGGTAAGTACATACTGACTCTTCAGAAAGAAAAAGGCAAATTTTCTCTTTTGACTGGCAAGTCTTTGAATGATTAAGTAAATGTAGTTGCACATGTGATGAGACCCTACATTTGAGCTATTTTTAAGCTTTCATGAATACAAGTATTTTAAGCTAGACGAGAGTGCTAGAAGATAAATATTATTTCACATGCTCATTAAGTAAGTAAAGCTAGTTGTTACTATCAAAATAGGAATTTTAAAGAAAGTATGTCAAGGAGAGACAACTAGCTCATATACAGTAGACTCCTGATTATCCAGCACACATGAATATTGGTAGATGCTGGATAAATGTAAGTAGACTTTCCCATTAACCAAAACTCAAGCAACCGGCACTCTCAAGCATCAGACAAAATCTCAGGCAACTAGCAAAAAAATTTTGGCATTTGCTTGAGAGTGCCGATTGCTTGAGTTCCAGTTAACAGGGAGTCTACTGTATATGTATGTTTTTCTAATAGAGCTATGGGAAGAGGGTACGTTAAAAAGGAAGGGAAAGAAATTGATAGATGTTTCCTATAACCACTATTGGTTGGAATATGTGCCAAATGCCCTAAATCCATTACCTTATTTAATCCTCACAATCTTTCTCTGTGGACAGAGTTCCATTTTAAAGATGAGCAAACTAGGGCTCAGAGAGATCAAGAAACTTGCTCCAGCTCATATAACTAGTCAGCATCAGGATATGAACCCAGGTCTGTCTGATGTGAATCCCCACATCTTTTCCTCTGCATTCCTCTGGCCCTGTCATTACTGTGTTCCCTAGAGGCCAAGGTACTTGGCCATCCTAGTGGCATCTGTAATTATGACCATTGCAGTCAGCTCACAGTGCTGGCTAAAAGCTTGTACTTCAAGCATTCATCCTTTTATTCCATGCATACCTCCAAAGGGAAGCATGGAGCAGTAGAGAGCATTCCTCTGCAAACCCTTCAAGCCCTCCCTCACTTTCACCTTCTCTGCATGTCTGCTGGAGATGTTCTCAGGCCAAAGTCCCCCAAGTTCAGTCAGTTATCACTATTTCTGATAATGACTTCAGAGTAAGTAGAGCAGGGATTCCCAACCCCATGCCCTCGGGTGCCATGGCGACCGCGGCCCGATTTGTGTGCTCCCGCCATTATTTGACTGCATCAGAAGTTTTTCATAAACACTAAGTAAAACTATCATTTATTTTTATACATTTGTTAGAATTTTAAAATATGGTTTGAGTATCTACACAGATTTATTATATTCGTTGGTATATTTGCAATATCGTATGTATAAGTTTGTCCCTAGCTTTCGCCTTTGTACACGTCGCGTCTTGTTTAGCCGCTGCGCTCTTTAAACTCTCCTCCACCCAACCGGGAGACGCCAAGTTGCCATTTTGATTGTGGTTGCTGGACTGATCGGGTCGTGACGGTTAGCTAGGATCACAGTGTTTTGATATGTTCAATTTTAAATGAACTAAAAGCGAGGTAGGTAATCTATTATTATGGTGGCAATTTGATATGATATTGTAGTTCTAGAACTATGTTTATTTTTATTTTTTTAGTCCTAAAATGAATGGACCAAATAAGAGAAAATGAACCTATAATTTTAACACAGACTGGGAGGAATCATATTGTTTCATTAATTTAAAAGGTAAATGCATTTGCCTGTTATGTGGCAGTAGTATTGCAGCGCCGAAAAAACATAATGTTGAACGGCACTTTCAGACAAGTCATACCACTTTTGATATGAATTATCCACTTAAATCTGAAGTAAGAAAGAAAAGAATAAGTCAACTAAAATGAAGTTTAACTACTCAACAGACTGTTTTCACTAGACATGTGGAAAAATCTAAAAAGGCAACCATTGCTTCTTTCAAAATTTCTCACATGCTCGCAAAGAAGAAAAAACCTTTCCAGGATGGTGAATTGTTAAAAGAAGTGTGTCTGACTGCTGCCAATTATTTGTTTGAGGAATATTCTAATAAGCGTGAGATTATGTCGGCGATATAAGACCTACAGTTGTCAAATAACACAGTCACAAGAATACACGCAATTTCTAAAGACTTGCAAACTCAGTTAAAGACTGACTTGGAAATATGTGACTGCTTCTCTCTGCAATTGGACGAGTCAACAGATATATCAGACACCGCACAGTTGGCAGTTATGGTGAGAATGGTATTTAGTAACTTCACAATAAAAGAGGAGCTGTTGCAAATATTACCAATGAAAGGACAGACGAGAGGTGAGGATATTTATAAAACTTTCAAAACATACGCCAGGTCGATAAACGTGCCTTTGCATAAGTTGTCTGCGATAACTACCGATGGGGCACCAGCAATGGTTGGTAAAAACAAAGGATTTATTGCCCTTTGCAGGAAAGATGAATCATTTTCAAACTTTATGTCCTACCACTGTATTATCCATCAGGAAGCTTGGTGTTGTAAAATACCGCCCTTTGAACATGTTATGAAAATAGTCACAAAGATAATCAACTCTATTTGAGCAGCTCCATTGCAACATTGACTTTTCAAGGCCCTGTTAGAAGATACTGAAGATAAAGAACACGATCTCATCCTGCATACTGAAGTACATTGGCTCAGTAAAGGTAAAGTTCTTACAAGATTTGTGAACTTCATTGAAGAAATAAAAACATTTATACATGATAAAAATGAAAATTATGATGAACTAACAGACTCTTGCTGGCTGGTGGATTTGGGTTTTCTTGCTGACACCATGGAAAAGTTAGATTCTTTCAATTTGGAGTTGCAGGGAAAAGACAAAAATATAGCTGAAATGATAAGCTCTGTAAATGCATTTAAAGCAAAATTGACTTTGTTGATATCACATCTGCATATCAAGTCTTTCGTGCACTTCCCATATATGAGGAAAATGCTAGGTAACAATAAATTAAAAGTGTCATTATTTATTGAGACCCTGCAAGTGCTTCAAAAACAGTGTGAAGAGAGATTTCTGCAGTTTACAAATATCGAGCCAATTGTCTCCTTCTGTATCAGTCCTTTTACTTGCCGAATAAATGGAATAGAACTAGCCGCATGTATTGCAGACCTTGTTCAGGGGAAAGCAGAAGAACTAGAGTTAGAAATTTTGAACCTTAAGAACGATATTTTGCTAAAATCCTTAATATCAGAGGACTTATGGAACATAGTCGACAAAGAAAGGTTCCCATTTTTTTAAAAAGTGGCATATAAAATCAAATCGTTTTTCGGGTCAACGTATTTATGCAAATCTTTGTTTTCAAACATGAATTTAATAAAATCACGATATAGATCTTGACTTACCGATGAGCATCTTAATAATTGTTTGCTAACAGGGTTGTCGTCATACTCTCCTAATTACGAGGCACTGGCCAATGAAATGCAATGCCAAAGATCACACTGACAGATTGGGTTTTTTTATGTTTTCTTTTATGTTTTTTTAAATGATTTTATTATACGTGTGTTTTTTATTTACTTTGTATTACGTTTTGTATATATGTTTCTTTGTGTGTATATAATCTGTACAATAAATTTATTATTTTAAAATTATTTTTGTTTATTATTTTTTATTCTTGTTCAATAATAAATATCCTTAGAAATAGCTGGTGCCCGCCGCCCTACCGATATTTTAGAATGCGCCCTAGGGTATAAAAAGGTTGGGAACCCCTGAACTAGAGGGAAATGAAAAGAAACCTGTCTTTCTTTGATGCAATATGACTTCAGGGAAAATGCCTTCCCTGTAGTTCAAGGTAGAAGGCAGAGAGGTGCGTTCCTATACCTGATTGGTTGGAGAGGCATCATACGTCAGGCCAGGAAATGGGTGATCTCTGAAATCCATTCATGCAATGACACACATTCCTCTTTCTCTCTCAGGACCCTGTCTCTACCCAAGGGCACACAGAGGTTAAGGGCATGGCCTCTGGGGCCAGACTGGCTCCATCCACATCTTGGCTCTACCCCTTTCAAGTTGGTGGCCTTTTGTTATCTAGCTTCCAGATGATTTCATCAGCTCCTCTGGCTCTCCATCTGTCATCTGAGCTGACACAGCTTTCTTTCAGTTCTGTGGAGGAACCATGCCCCTTCCCACCTCTGGCCCTTTGCTTAGGCTGCCCCTGACCCAAATAATGTGTGGAACCAAATTCATCCTGTGTTGCCATTTCAGTTTTATTATTCACTGGCAGTGTAACTTACCTATGAACATAGCAGCTCCATGAAGAGGGAGAGATTCAGACTGTGGAGCTGCAGGACTGAAGTCTCTACTGTGTTTCTGGATTTTCTGATTACATTCAACCAAATTATACAGTATAGCCTTCCCTGCTCCCCACCCCACCCACTCCACCACTTTCTCTCTCTCTCTCTCTCTCTCTCTCTCTCTCTCTCTCTCTCTCTCTCTCTCTCTCTCTCGCTCAGGAGCTGGGCCCATCTTCCTAATCAGAACATTTATGGAAAGGTCAGGGAGATCCTTCCCCAGGGTCTTCTCAGATTCCATGCTGTTAACCATAGATTCTGTCCAGTGACCCTTAGCTAACTTAGATGAGTATCAACAGAGGGGCAAAAGTCCAGTTTGATTTTTTTGCTGAACTTGCAGCTGTTATATTTCTATCCTGCTTCATGCTTACAGTAGAAATTGACTACTTCCTCCACAACCAGGGGCTTCCTGTAATAGAGTCAGTGCCTGTCTCGGCTAACTACACATACAACAACATACTCCAGGATAGCACAGTAACTATTAGGTATCACTGCATCTTTTAAAACTTCCTTTGATCAAATCAACATCCATGGCAAGATGGTGTTAAATGTGCATAGGACCAATTTTGAGGTTGTTTTGAATACTGTAAATTTTTATGAATTAAAAGATAGAGATGATCATATTATTATTAAAACAAAAATCTAGTACTATTCTTTACAAGAAACACTCTTAAAGCTCAAGGATACAGAATAATTAAAAGAAAAATAACTAAACTAAGGTGAGATCATTACTAGCATTACATAAATAAATTTAAGATAACCAACATTATTAGAGATAATGAGAGTTACTACACAGTAAGTGCACAAGGGTTATTTGATTTTTGTGTTCTTGCCTACAGGTATGGGAACTTGAGACTGGTCTCCAAATATACCAAATTTTAAACCCTCATGGCTTCAACATTGAATTGACTTCTGCAGCTATTGATGAAAGTGGATTTCTTTTTGCCACAGGAGCATATAACGGTCAGACTAATATATGGCCTCCCTGTTTTAGGTGTTCTGAGAATTTGTTCTAGAAACTCATAGTTGTTTATGTTACAGGGACAGCATGAATCAGGCTGGGATATATAACCATGCCAGTGAGGTTGTAGTGCCTGAATGAAGAGTGATCTACTCTTCCGAAATGGGCATTAATGTCCTCACCTTACATTCAAAATAGTCAATATTTTACATTATTCTTTTTTTTTTTAATGAAGTCTAGGCTAAGGATCAGGAACTTTTATTTATTTATTTATTTATTTATTTTTAATTGTTTTTTGTTTGTTTGTTTGTTTTTTTAACTGAACTAGGGGCCTCACCGCATTCGGGAAGCACACCCCAGTTCAGCATGTGGGTCCGCCTGGGCCAGAGCCAGGATTTGATCCTTGGTCCTCAGGGCTTCAAAGCAAGCGCTTAACCCACTGAGCCATCCCAACTTCCCCTTTACATTATTCTTATGTAGCTGTTTTACAGTTGGCAAAAGTCTTTTATATATGAGGGCTATCTGGAAAAAATCCTGCTATAAATGCCTCTGTGTTTCATATTACATGGCTGGATACTTCCCAGACAGCCCTTGTGTAAGATCACATTCCATCTTTGGTGGGACTTATCTGTGTTACGCTGACTCATCTTGTCCTTCTACTTTTGGGTACCATCAGCTAAGAAGTAGACATTAGATTTTCAGTGCTGGCCAATAATATTTTTATTGACAATAGACTTGAGGGTGGTAAGACAGGCAAAATATCCAGCCAGGTTTGTCACAAAGCACCTTGAATTCCCCACCAGACATGTTTATACGTGTGAGCTCTTTGCGGGCATGTGCTGTGTACATGAGAGGATCGCGGGCTGAGGTGGTGCTGTGTTGTTTGATGCTCCTCATGCTGTAATGCTCCAGAGAACAAAGGAGATACAATCTGCCTCCTCTCCCACCTCATCTTGTTCTGAACTCCCAGGAAAGATCTGCTTTATCTAGACCAACTGCACACACTACTCAGAATACATTTATTCGAGGGCCATACTGATCAAATAAATTCTGTCTTCTAAGCCAATTGATGGATTAAGTGAACATCCTGATGTAAAAGTGTGATTTTTAAAAGCGTGAGCAGATAATACACATGAAATAAAATTGTCACCGCTGAGTTGATGGTGGTGACTAAATACAGCTGTTCTTCATGTGGGACAGTTCTTAAGAAAGCAGTTCTACTGCTCTATAAGTATATCATGCAAACATTTGAAAATTATAATAGAAATTGTGAGCACTGTACACAAGCATTATCAGACATAAACATTAAGTAGTTCAGTATGACTGAGGTGGTATTATTTTCACACAAGCAAGTAATATTTTATTTTGCTGGTGCTATGCAAGCTTCTCCAACCTGCAGCCTGTGATTGGAGATTTTTTTTTTTTTTGGCAGCCATTTTTGAAGTTCATCAGCTATTGTTAGTGTTAGTGTATTTTATGTGTGGACCAATACAATTTTTCCAATGTGGCCCAGGGAAGCCAAAAAGTAGGACATCCCTGATCTAGAGTCTAGAGTTTTAAAAAATACAGTGTTCCCTCGCCACTTCGCGCTTCATGTTTTGCGGCTTCAGTGCTTCGCGGGTTTTCCCAAAATATTCATCAAAAAATAAAAATGAAAAAATACAACCATGTCGGCAGCCACATGGCGGAAAGGAGCGTTGTTTCATGTGGATGCGTGAGAGAGAAGGATCCCTGCATGTCCAACAAAGAGATGAGCTGACTCAGAGTCCCTCCCACGGGCTCTCATAAAGGCGCGGGATTGGTTTCTGGTGCGACATCGACCAATGAGAGGACGAGTGGGTTTATCCCTGTGAGTTGATTGTCTGCGCATCACCGCAGCCTCATCTGGCATCTTCTCTTGTTGTATCTCGCCAGTCTTGTCCATGATGCTGACTGTCTCGCATACTGTATTTTAGTGTTGTGTTGGCGATAACTTGTTTTGTTTAAGCGATCACTTTTTCTATTAATTAAGCCCTTATAATGCCACCTAAGCGCTGTGCCCCTGCGAAAGCTTCCTCCGGGGCTCCCAAGAGGAAGAAGATGATGACCGTCAGCGAAAAAGTGAAACTTTTAGATAGGATCAAAGAGGGCAGAAGTGATGCATCTGTGGCACGCCATGACGGGGTGAATGAATCTACAGTGCAGTACATCAAGAAAGAGGAAGCAAACATCCGCAAAACTGCTTCAATAACCTTCAATAAAGAAGCTAGGGAAAGCCGGGACGGCTCAGCGGGTTGAGCGCTCGCTTTGAGGCCATGAGGACCGAGGATCGAATCCCGGCTCCGGCCCAGGCGGACCCACATGCTGAACTGGGGAGTTCCCA